>JBBMKE010000011.1:6034171-6048286 GCA_037834125.1 Lippia alba | reverse complement strand
TTAACATCTTGTATTATGACCGTTTTTATACTTTGCATCCCGAACTATAAAAAGTCTGCGTTTGCATCCTAAACTATTATTTTGTAACAAATTGTAATCTGGTTCTACTCATCATGTGACGTGGCAGAAATTTAGGGTACGTGTCACGCATCCATTGAAACCAGATTGCAATTTGTGACAAAACAATAGTTTAGGATGCAAACACAAACTTTTTATAGTTCGGGATGCAAAGTGTAAAAACGGCCATAGTACAGTATGTTAAATTTTTTTATCCCAATGTAATATCATCATCATCATAAAAACTTCACCATCTTCAACTTGGTTACCATTGTCCCGCCGGCAGCCACCATAGTCCACGACACCGCCGACCACCACCTTTAGCGCCACCGTTTCTGCCGTCACCACAGCCAAGCAGCCACCCGTGAAGCAGCACAATGTCGTCGCCGCCACCGCCAACTGCATCTCTCAAATTCGTTGCTCCCTATCTCCTTTTCCGATCTAGATCTGAGAGTGTGTGTAGCACCCCGCACGAGAGGCACCACATCTCCCGCACTACGGCCCGACTCGAGTAACGAAATAGAGACTCCGCACCCGAATCCGACCATAGCGAACAGGTGACAAAGCAAAAATCAACCTAAGCTAGGCGGGACTTAGACCTTGTCAGAAAGGACCAATTTGAATGAGTGCAAAAGCGGAAGCTAAATTCATACGCATGCAATGGCCACGGGCCTACAGAAAATTAAACATGCAACCAAAAACAAGTTTGGGCTCCTCAGGCCTCTTTTAAAAATCTCAATTAAAACCCGATAAGGGCAAATGATAAACAGAGCATAAACGTGCGGATTCGAATCTTACATAAATGATCAAATACAAACTTATACAAATGCAGATGCAAAACCTCTAGTACATACTCAAACCGACTGACTCAAGTGACGTGACTCAACACTGCCTAGCTCCAAACCTCTAGTACAGACTCAAAACTAAAAGGTTGGGGAGGGAGAGGGTCAGTCTTTCCACTTGACTGAGTGAGGGGGTTGAACACACTCACGCTATACATAGTAAAGAGCAAAGCACATATCAAAAGAAAGATTATGAACCGGGATTAGGGTTTTGCACACCAAAACCAATTTTAAACAAAACTTATTCCATATGTAGCTTATACTTATTCAGAAACATAACTTAAACTTACTTGTCGTACTCAAAACATACCAACTTAAAGCTTAAAGAAAGATTCTATCCCGTTTCATAATCAACATAACGTAACATACGTAACTTATACCCGGCGAGTACGGGTCTTTCCCCCAACTTCCATAACATAACAAAAACAGAACATAACATAAAACAATCCATTCGCACACCATGGTGATCGGGAATCAAACCCTTTTCACCTATATACGTATACACGGGGGTAGCGATCCCACAACGTGCTCGAAGCTCCACCGCTCACCAACCTCCTGGATTCGCGCGTGTCACCATAAATGGGAATCATGCATAGGCTTATCCCGATGGCCCTTGCCATTCCGGGTGTCCTTACCCACAATTCCAGGGGCCCAACAAACATATCGTATCCAATTCCCATATTTCAGGGCATACCTCGTAAACAGACTTAACATAAAACTTACTTACCTGATCGAGCATACCTTACCTTGCAACTTAGCATATACTATAAACGTACCTCTCCGTGTCATCCAAATCCCGAGCTAGCTTGAAGACACACGGTTTGGAGCATATCCTCGTTGCAAAACATTCAAGCTTACATATGCTCGTATATATAATTTCAAAACCTTTAATCGAATGACAAATCTATACACATATCTTATACAAACACATATCTATCATATAGATATAATAGAATACTCGCATGCGGGCTTGAAAACGGGCACATAGGGTTATAGGTAGCATTAACTAAAAAGAAAGTCCTAAAACCTCACCTCGAACCGAAGAAACCCAAGAGCAACACTGAAGATTCGCCCCGGAATCAACACAGACCACGAAACACTACCCCGGGTGTACCTGAGCCAACTAGAAACATAAATAAAGGACTTAGACTCCACACAAACCACTTAGACGCTCGGCAATGCTCATGAACGCAATGAATGTATATGAAATGTACAAACGTACCACATAGGGCATAAGGAACCATAACACCTTAATCCATATTCAAAATCGAGCCACATTCATGAAAAACTAAGAACACATGCATAAGAACGTATTAAACATACTTAGGGATCATATTGGGGGTGGAAAAAGCGAATAGAAGGCACGAAAAGCAAAGAAACGACGGAAAAAATGCGGTCGGGGCTGCTGGACTGGACCAACGGCTGTTGGCCATTTTTTCTTCAATTTCCAACGGTCTTTGGTTTAATACAGAAGGTCCTGAAAATCTGACCATTTCCAATGACCGTTGGAACCCTTGAACAAAAAGCGACGGCTGTTGATTCCTTCCAGGCGGCCAAAACCCTGTTTTTGCATACATCTCGGCCAAAACCAACTCAAGGCAAGCTTAAACAGCCCAAAACCAATGCAAACTCATTCATATACATGCTAACTCATATAATAACATATTAAGATTTACAAAGCACCGAGGAAATACGAGATCACAAGCACATTCTCAAAGAAACGCACATAAGGGCACTTAAGAGCAAAACCGGCAAAGTAAGCATTCAAGGAGCCAAAATGCATTCAAATTCCAATCACCAAACCACCAAAGTGACCAAAACTCAGCTATTACACATTATAGCACTCATATGCAAAACTTGGGGTGAAGGGGATCAAGGGATCTTGCTCAAAACTCAATCAAAACCAACAAGCATGCTTCCAATCATCACTTAGGCACATATGAAGCACAAATTGAACAAGAATTCACATTCCCTTGCAATAACCCACAAACCCACATGTCTCACTAATACCATAACCCTCCTAGTTCAACTACCAAGCAAGGAAATCCATAAATGAGCCAAGAATATGCAACAACAACCTCCATAAATGTATTTAAGTGCAACAAGAATCAATGGAATGCAAGCATGCATCAAGTGCCATGAAAACCCTTACTATTCATCATCTTGTTCAAGAACATACTTCCCAACATAAATAACATGATCAATGCGCATAAATGAAGTCACAAGAGCATGGAGGTTCCAAAATATACATACCAAGTAAAGAAAATGCACAAACAAGGGTCTTGGAGCTTGGTGTCTTGAACAAAAATGGAAGCTTGAGAACTTGGCTTCTTTCTCTCTTTCTTGGAGGCTGAAAATCGGCAATGAGGGCGGAGAGGGAGAGAGATGTACCGGTTATAGGTGAGGGAGAGAAAGAAAAGGTCAACAAGTGGGGGCTATGGGTCCCGCGAGATATTTTAGGTGTGTCTCTTGTACGTATACGTATTCGGGTAGGTATTTCGGTCCAAAATCGAAACGAGGGGCTCAAGACCAACATAAAAATATGTAGACAAGTTCTTAAGTCAAATTAGACACGTAAACATACTCGGAAAACCAAAATCACAAAACACGTACAAACGAGCAATAAAGAATTCACGTTTCACGTACGTTCATATAATTCACGTAATTTCAAATAATTCAAATAAGAGAGGAATACGAAATATAAGTCACGTAAGGGCATCAAGTAATACGAGAAATCAAGAAAAATTACAAGGTTAAACTCACACGTGTCGCGTACCTGTACATGTGAATTAGCGGGGTGTCACAGTGTGTATGTGTTATCGACTTCTCTCTCTGTGTGATTTTATATTTGTGCATGTGTTTTGTGTGTGTGATTTTATTTGTGTGCGTGTGGGTGTGGGTGTGGGTGTGGGTGTGTTTTATGTTTGTGCCGTTGGTCTTGGGGGTGGTGTGGTGGAATATGTGAAAATCGTTCCATTGCCTGGATTAATCTCAAAACTGGACAAGACATTGGAGTGTGTGGTTGAAGATTGCAGAGATGAGGTTTTCTGAGCAACATATTTAAAACAGAAAGTTTTTTGGGCAATATATTTAAAACAGAAGGTTTTCTGGACAATATAAATAACATTATTTGATGACAATAGACTTAAGGTGTCGTACAGGGGTAAAAAAGACATTTTAGGGTCAATTATGCATTAAAAATGGAATCCCAGCCGCAATAGAAGCGCGTGCAGTACACTCAAGGGGGTTCAAGGTTCCGAGTGTACAGTTTTTAAAACCTTAGGAGTTTTTAACATATATTTTATACTACAGAGTATTATTTGAACATTCGCCAAACCACAAGGGGTCTCGCTGCAAAAAAATCCAAAGATTCACTATGAATACGAATATGACATGATACAATAATATATATACATATATATTTTAATTTATCATATATCAGATATAACATTTAATACAAATATTCTATACGACATGATATAATAAAATAATATATTGTTAGAAGTGGTTGTATTCATAGAAAAAGTTAATAACCTTGAGCCCCTTTGATATGTAGGATTAGGGCATTTTGGCTGAGTTAGGTTTAGGTAATATAGTGCTTGACAAAGAGGATTAACTACCTCCGACCCGGAATACTTATTCTATGACCAGGTCCAATCCAAACACTGTAGCAAGATTAGGTCGTCATCTTCATCCTTGGGGGGAGGGTGTGATTGTTAAAGATTAGCTTTTTTTGGCTCTTTTGGTGTGGCCAAAATTGCCCTTGCTCTTTATACCAATTAACAATCTAAGTTTTGATATCAAACATAAAATTAAAGAAAATTAGGTAGAGACTGAAGGCTCAAAAACCCATATCAAACAAAAAATTAGATCGACTAAGAAATACTTAATTTGACCTAATTCAAGGCAGGAAGATGAACTCTTATAGATTAATCTGCCGGCTGCCCTTATTACATTATAGGGGAAAATAATTTTAACAACCTGAACTATAACGAAATTTTGACTTTGCAACCTAAACTAAAAAACGTCACCGATTGCAACCTGAACTATTTGAAATTCACACTTTGCAACCTCAATGTAAATTCCGGCTACTGTTGTCACCGGAGGCACTGACGTGGATACCTTGCTTGCGTGACACGTAAGCCGGATTTTACACTGAAGTTGCAAAATGTGAATTTCAAATAGTTCAAGTTGCAACCGACGACGTTTTTTAATTCAGGTTGCAAAGTCAAAATTTCGTTATAGTTCAGGTTGTTCAAAATTTTTTCCCCTACATTATATATAAATGCATGAACTTGTCTTGAGGTTTATTATACGACTCTTGAGGTTATCTAGCGACACCATTTTAATTTTTTAATCAATCAACTCTGACCGTCTGACGTTTGAGCTTAGCTGTCAACCCCTGCTAAACACGGCATTCATGCTTTAAATTCGACCAATACACAGCAAACAAAAAAGCTTCAACTTCAAACTCCTATCCATTTCTTCCGAGACTCAGCAAAAGAAAAAATGGCAAGCAATCAGTGCTGCAATAACCCACCAATTCTGACCCCGAACAGTGGAGCTGGGGAAGTACAAACAATTGGGGGCCTCAACTGTTACGTCTCCGGCCCTTCTGATTCCAAGATTTCTGTTATTTTGATCTCGGATATCTTTGGTATGTGCCCATTTTTCATAAAGTTTTGATCTTGTGTTAAATTTCAAGTTTTTAGTTTCTCTGTTTATGTTTTCTTGGATGTGTTGTGGGTATTGTATTCTTTGTTTCTTTGTTTTTAGTGAGGTTTCGTGAAATTTGGCTGAGATTATTTAGTTTTTTCTTTTATGGGTTTTTGTTGAATATTTGGTTCAGTTGTGATGATGGGATTTAGGACTTTTTTTTTTGCCTTTTTCGTATGTGTTTTGAGCTTGAGCTGGCTGATTATAAGTTGCTAAAGTTTCTGAAAAGCAAAAGTAATCATTTTGAAGGAGCTATGAGCTGCTTCTAGCTTTTTGCACTGATTATGACTTGAAATAGAGTGATTGTATAGAATAAGCTGATGTGAAAGCACTTAAATAGCTTTTTGAGTTTCTGTATCTCGGCTTGTGTTCTTTGCTTGATGATACATATAGATATAGTGATTTACACATATACATAGTTATATGAAAAGATCTTGGCTTGTGTTCTTTGCTTGATGATTACTGGCTACGAGATTGGGTTATTACATATGGTTCTCCCTTAGATGAAAATATTACACAAGCTACCCTTCCAAGTTTGGGAAATTACAAATGAACCCATTCTGGTTGGATTTTTTGCAAAATCATTATAAATTGACTGTATTTCAGTACTAATTAGTGGTAATCAATTCAAGAAAGGTTAGTGAAAAATCCTACCAGAACGGGTTCATATGTAATTTTTCAAACTTGGAAGAGTGGGTTGTGTAATATTTTCATCTAAGGGGGGTACGAGTTGTAATTACCTAATTTTGCTGGGGGGTGCAGACGTAAAAATACTCTATACTGCTTGTTATGACATGATTTCCTTATTAGTGAGAAATTTCTGTAGTTATTTCACAGTTCTAATATTGCTTGTTTTGTTTGATTTGTGTAGGATATGAAGCTCCTAAGTTTAGGTATGCCGTCTCGATCTCTTGGATGTTATTGCTAGTATAGATATTGGTTCATCCATGGCATAATTATACCTTACCCTTTTGATGAACCTTTCACAAGAGTCGACAAAGAATTCCAATGACAACTGAAGTGGAAGTTGCCTCCTTTGAGTCTATAAAGTCTTATTACTTTTGTGTGTGTGTGTGTGTGTGTATATATATATATATATGGTTGCATATTGCTCGTGAGTTAGAGCGGGGAGAAGGGCTCATGGGGGCAGTCGCCCCTCTGAGTTTATCTAAAGGCCATATTACATTTATAGTGTGAGTTGGTGCTAGTCTGTTCGTAAACTTGATTCTAGCTCGAGTTTGAAATATCGGGCTTGAACCTGGCTTTTGAAGGTTTTGAGTTCGAAGTATTCGGGCTCGAGCTCGAATTCATCGAACCTGTGCTTGGGGGCGGGTGGAACTAAACTGTATTTACCTTGCTTTTAATTGGGAAAAAATATGCACATTGTATACTCGTGGCAAGTCACACTGTGATGTTAATGAATAATTATGCTCGTAATCATATTTATGTATTTATATCTCATCGTTGGACCATAAAGGAAGCTAGCGGACAAAGTTGGTGCTGCTGGATTTTACACCGTGGTTCCAGATTTCTTCAAAGGTGATCCATTCAAAGGTGATCCATCTGTTGCTGATTCTGAAAGGCCTCTCCATGTTTGGATTAAAGATCACGGACCTGTAAGTCATCTTTTCTCCTTTGGCTTGATAAGGAAGTATTTCGGACTATCAAGACATGATTTTTAGACAAGAGAATCTCGCCATCTGTGAATCCGTATCTTAGAACGAAATTGAAAATACAAATTTACCTGTGCTTTTATAGGATCAAGGATTTGAAGAGACAAAGCCAGTTATTGAAGCTCTAAAAAGCAAAGGGATAACTGAGATTGGCGCCGTAGGATTCTGTTGGGGAGGTAGATATAATTCTTTTTGACCTCGTAAATTTAGCAGGTCCATTCTAAAAGAGAGTTTACTATATTAATGAGTATTATGGTTTGTTAAATTTTTAAACTGAAATTCATCGCAGCCAAAGTCGTCGTGGAACTAGCAAAGTATGCTTATATTCAAGTAGGGGTGCTGCTACATCCTTCATTCGTATCCGTGGATGATATTCGTGGTAAGAAGACTTGTCTGCAAATACTTTTAAATTCTCTGTTTCGATGAATCTTGGTCATTTAGTAACACATATATATTTCCTTTTGACAACTACCGACTAATATTTTGCTTTTAAATTTATGACTATAATAGCATGCGCTATGTCAAATATCTGCCGATGTCAGGGGAAGTTTTTGTAATTTCTCAAACCTAAGGGGAAGTTTGTGTAATTAGATCAAATTTGGGGATATGTCCTTGTAACTTCCCCTAAATTCCAATTTGGCTGGTAGAAGTTTTTATTTTTAGTGAAAATATGTATGAACTTGACGTTGATATTCAACATAAACAACATCAATTCTCAGGAGTTAAGGTTCCGATGTCGATCCTCGGGGCCGAGATAGATCAGATGTCTCCACCGGAGCTTCTGAAACAGTTTGAAGCTGCCTTAAACGCAAAACCTGATGTAAGAAATCTGTTTAATTACCTTGATTCTTGCATTCTGAATCCATTTTACCGACATTTCTTTCCATTTTTCTACTTGACATTCGATCTTTATTGTCCGAGGATCATTAGCATCTCACATTTGAACGCGGTTTGGATCTCCTATTTTATTTTTGTGTTTAGTCACCATTTCAACTTATGTAAACACGCTACCAAGGGGATTAATAGATGATTGAGATCGGGAGATTCTCTCCTTTCATTCCGACTGTCTACCAATACATTTTGGCATGCTTGTGTGACTAAAATAGTAAATGGAACACGGAACTAAAATAGGAGATTCAATACTTCCCTGCACCCAGCATATTAGTATTCGCGTCCCATTTCCACGTCATTATATAACAATCTTCTATTTTCCCAACAAAAAGTTCTTTTTCCGCCATCGTAGGTTGATAGCTTCGTGAAGATATTCCCTGGAGTTAAGCATGGATGGTCCGTACGGTACCACGACGAAGACGAAGAAGAGGTGAAGAAAGCAGAAGAGGCTCAGAAAGACATGCTGGATTGGCTCGTTAAGCATCTCAAATGAAATTTTTATTCAGAAATATTGTTTGATTAGCTTTATAACATATAGTTTATTGAAAATAATTAGGAGACTTTGGTTTGTCCTTTGTTTGTTCTTTGAGGATTGAATAAGAGGTTGAAGTGACATTAAGGAGGGGAGAGGGCTTGGATTGGGGATCACCACCCCGTCGCTCCCTCGTTGTCCCTATTATGTACTATATATACGGTGTATTTTTTCTTAAAAATATGAAAAATAAATACTTAAAAATTGCGCTTTTTTTTGTTTGTTGTTTTTGGCGCCTCCTAAGGTCTTAAAAGATTCATTTACAAGTGTTAATTTTTTTTTTTCACCACAATTCTTAGGGGTTTTGCACTTTAATGTTAAATTTTTAAAATTTTATACTTTAATATTTAACTTTTGAATTTTATTGTACTTAAGTATCACAGGGCCCCAAAAAAGACACGTATCATTTTTTTTGTTGGATGGTTGGCTGGACTACAAATCGGGTCAATAAGAAAATGACATGTATCATTTTATGCATTGGTTTATAAACCATACACTATTTTCACCAAAATTACCAAAAAAAAAATAAAAAAATAATTAGATAGCGGTTTATTACAAATATAAAGATTTGATGATGATTTGCAATGAAAGTTTGTTCGGATGAGATCACTGCCGCCCATCAACCGCCACTTTTCTGCTCTCCACCCACACAAGAACTCCACCCTACTACTTTGTTTATTGTCTTTAATTTCTTAGATTACAATTTGAGTTATGTCAAAATACCTAGCGGATATCCCTATCGGTACGTTAGTGATACTTGGGAAACTATTCTTAAAGCTATCAAAATTGCTTGATGCCGGAAAGGGTTTGTCGCATCGTACCATGATGGCGATCAAGGTGAAGCCGTGGAGCGGGCAGATCGGAGGGGTCCAAGTATCTTCTTCGCGTCAAAAATTCTCCAAAATTCAGCAAGAGAGGTTGTTAATTCCTATCAGCTGATTGGTTGTTTGACTAAGGAGGTAATTGGCGTAGGCAGTGACGGGATTAATGTTATCAAAGGGTACTATCACCAAAGGAACCGTCCAAAGGAAGAATCTCTTACTTTTCAAGAAGTTATAGCTTCTAGTAAAGTAAAATATATTTGAAATTTTGGGATGTATTATAATTGGATGTAAACAAATAAAATTGACATTCTTGTGATATTTATAGAACAATTTTATAAAAAAAAACCTCTCAACTCCATTTTTTAAGCTTCACAACATTATGAAATGTACTGGTAATTGAATAATTTTTATTTCAAATTTCAATATTAATTAATGATTTGTAGATAAATTAATACTCATGTTGAATAAATTCATGCCAGAAAATATTATAAAATAGGAAAACCTTTTTTTTCCCACTTTTATATATTCATTTTAGTATTTTATTATTATTACTATTACAAAATTATGATTACGAATTGATTATATTTATAAATATAAAATTTAATTTTTATTTATAGAGGTGACACAATTCGATAAAATCGATCAAACCGATTGAAATCGAAGTTTTGATCCGTACCGATTATTAGATTTCTCTTCGGTATTCATTCATTTTTTTATTTCGATATTTATGGGACACCCGGAGCGCTGGGCCACCACATCTCCCGCACCTAAACCAAGACCCACATATGAAATAAATTTCCATACATGAGTCCAACTCTAAGCGAACGGGGAGCTACACACACACACTAGGCTAAGCGGGGCTAGAACACGAACAAAGTGCGCAAAACAGTTAAATAGAAAGCGGAAGCAATAAACAGAATCTAAAAGAATTCAACTAAATACACACTAGAATATGTACATTGCCCACATGGCCCAAAATTTGGCATCAAGTAATCAAAATTCTCCAAATACATAAGCTGAATTCAAATACATATCCAAAGGTGTCAAAATGCAACATATAAAATGCAAACTCGACCTAAACTTGAAAGTACGACTCGACTCGACGCACTTTCCTGCCTAACTCGAGCAACCTGCAACTAAAGTGTTAAAGGAAGGGGTCGGTCTTGTAGCACCCGCATTGATAGGCGCCACATCCTCCGCACCAATTACCCAATTCACATATGAAATTAATTTCCATACATAAACTAAGTGCATGGCGAACGGGTGACAAAATAAAATCTCAACTAGCTAAGCGGGGCTAACCCTTGAGCCATGAAATAATGATGCAACAAGAATAGAGGAAGCATTAAAACATAACATACATCAACAACATGCGTTGGAGTACAACTCCCAGAATAGATATAATAATTGCCAACAAGGCCTAAGTAGTTCAATCTCCATCATAAGGATTACAAGCCCAAATTTAAATACAATTATTAAACCATACAATTCATAAACAAGTCCAAAAGATAACAAGTAGAATGATACGCTAGACTCAAAATAAAGGCGACTAGACTCGACCTTATTCCCCACCTAGCAAACCTGTAAAAGATCTAAAAACATGGGGTGTCAGTCCAAAGACTGAGTGAGGGGCGTAAATAAATATATTGCATGCACATGCAATTCATAACTCCAAGTAAAGTTTGGAAAATAATCCAAGTAGGTAGTTTAGAAAAGGCATCGCTCGGAATTACGAACATCCAATTATTACTTGACAAGTCAAAACTTAAAGTAGCCCGGCGAGTGGGCAATTCTCCAACCAAACTCCCAAAGTGTGTGTTCAAAAAAATTCAAGGCATTCATGCGTAACTAGGTCATAATTATAATAATAACATGTGACTTAAACATAATTCCATCATTCTTCCTCCGGGGCGGTGGAAGGGTTTGCAAGGCCCAAACCACCTCATGAGACACATTATCGATAAGGGAGATCATGACTCCTACCCGCTCCTTCGATGGTTAACCACCGGCTCAAGAATATCTCGCTTCCCAGACTCCTAGTCGCGCGAAGATACTCTCAAAAGGTACTATATGCAATGGCTTATCCGACGACCCGATGCCGTACCGGTCTCCACTCACACATTTCCCCCGGTCCAATATCAAGTGCATATTCTTGCCAAAACATTTCTTGAAACATTGAGAAACATTTGCTTGAAAACCTATTTCCGGATATATAAGTATGATTTTGTACATTTTGGCTTGAATTGATTCACACAAGGTATTACTGGTTGAATTAATAGAATTAAAACCTCACCTTGACAAAAGTAAGTGAAAAGAGAAGCTAAGGATCCTGCTCCACACCTCAGGGTCAACCTTTGTGCAAAAGATACAAGTGTACACAACACTTAGACTCAAAATGAACCAAATAAGACGATCGGTTAATGGTACATATGCATGAGATGTAACACATGCCTAAATGTTCCAATTTAATCACATAAAAGCACCAAAAATGAAAGCTCATGCATGTACAAAGCATACGACAAATTAAAAGCATGAGAGTTACAAATTAGCATGAGTAGAAGACATATAAAAGCATTTAGGGAGCAAAGGAATCGAACCGTAAAAGTAAAAAAATCTTTTTTCTTACAACGGCCTCCGAAACGGCCGTTTCAGTTCATAGTTCAAATTCTAAATGGCCGAAACCTGAACCCGAGAGCTCTGGAATGACCGTTTCCAGTTTGCAAAGGAATTCCAAATGACAATTCCAAAACCGTTTGTATCAAAATTACACTTCCCAAACGGCCATTTCTAAAAACAACTGAAAATCTGAACAGCCGTTTAGGAAGCTACTGCCACGAATTTTACAGCCCAAACGGCCGTTTCCAATTTTAACTAGAAAACCAAATGGCCGTTCAAGATGCTACTGCATCAATTCTGGGTCTACAAAGGGCTGTTTGCAAAAACTGAAGAAAGTCCAAACGACTGTTTGTTAGACTCAACTTTGAAAAAACGCGCAGGTCAAACTGCCGTTCCCAAAATACACTAAGGGCCGAAATGGCCGTTTCGCCTGCGAAATCTGGACAAGTTTGACACAGAATAGGAAATGCCAATCCTTACTCCCAAAACACCAAAACATGCTCAAGCCAACAACAAATAACATGCTAGGAACGAAAATACAGACATAAGCAACCGAGAATTCATGTATCCAAGCTCAAAATGCACAGACCCAATTCAAAATTAATCCAATATCTCATATATGCCTATATACATTAAATTCCTCAACAACCAACACATTCTTGCATTTATTATTCCATATCAACATATATAATCATCAAAGCATGCTACAATTCATCAAACAAAGATCAAACACTTCAAACTCTAACTATTCATTTTGTAAAAAAAATTGAAATCCATATCTGGAATGAATGAAAATGGAAGAGATGAGATGATGATGATGAGGATGATTTCTTGATGCTTGAATGATGAAAAATCCTAATTCTTCCAAGAATGTGTATGGACCGATTGGATGAAGGAGGAAATGAAGATGATATTGCTCTTGTTCTTGTGAAATGGAGATGAGGATGAAGAATGAGAAGCGATGGAGTTGGTGAATGAGGTATGGTGTAGGTGTGTATATATGTATGTATATTAAATATAATATAAAGTATAAGAGTTGGTATGAAATATTTGTATGTATAAAGTGTAATTTGAATTATTATAGGTATAAGTATAGGTGTGTGTGTATATATATATATATAAAATGTATGAATTTTATGAAATATTTTTATATATAATATAAGTATAGATTATAAAATTATGAAATGCTTATGAAATGAAACTATATACTAAATGTTATGAAATGAATTATGTGATATGAATGACAATTAAATTAAGTTAGCAAAATTAAATATAACAACATAGTCACATAAATTCACATAAGCATGAAATTTGATTCTAATTCTCAAAAACACACACGTATGGTGCGTGTACCTGTACGACGAAAACACGGGGCGCCACAAGTCTAAACTCGACTGAGTGAGGGGGGATAAATGCACACCCACACCATAAATACATATAGAGCATAACAAGTAATCAGAAGAGGACAGTCATGAATCGAGCTAAGGTTTTTGCGTACCAAAACGTTCTCAAAAGCTTAACATATAATACATAAGGAAGTCCTAACTCGATTCACAACCACCAATACAAACAAAAGCATATGTTCGGCGAGTACGTACCTCCTCCAACCCTCATACCAAATCATAAATGCATAAAATCATAAACTCATATCCATCCGCACAACCTTGGTGTTCGGGAGTCAAACCCTCTCCACCCATTGATTTAAATATATACGAGGTAGCTAACCCATTGATTTAAACAAAAGCATCGCGCCTTCTCAAGCTCCAAGAGTCGCACCCAATACCTCAAATGGGAATCATGCACAAGCTTAATCCACCGGCCCTTGCTGTTAGGAATAGTGCCCTGAAAGCAGTTAGTGCTTTACTTATTCCTTGTATAATCACAAAAAATATTTGAATAATAAACGAAATGATTTTGTTCATAGGCAACACTTCTTTATGTGCTTATTTGTCTGTTAGGGTAGA
>JBBMKE010000011.1:6021725-6034071 GCA_037834125.1 Lippia alba | reverse complement strand
AATAATTACACTAGTATACCTTGAAGTTCGAATGTGATTACGCAAAACCCTCCACTGGTTTGAAAAATTACAAAAAGCTCCCCTATCATAGTATTTTGCCATATTTGAATCGATGAATTTTGATGACCATGCGTTTACGCTTATGGTAGATACTTACTAATATCGATGTTTGATTTAATTCATGACTATAATACAGTTTGTTAGACAGTTAGTTCAAATTTAGATCATATAAATTTCGTTATACTCAATGAATTTGCACAATTTTTTTGCACTAGTGAATTTATACACATTTCTTAGTCTAAAACGATTTATGATTTCTTAATTTACGCGTTGTAAAATTGTGAAATGAAAAAATTAAATCATTTTTAATAACAACTAAATAAAATTAAGTTTTATATATATAAATCATACATGTTTAGCCAATTTTTATAGAGAATATTGAAAAAAATTGACAGAAATCACAATTCAAAAAACATCCCGAATAATTATTAATAAAATAACTCAAAATAAAACTAATTATTTTATATTATTGTTTAAAACTTATTTAAAATAATTATATTATATATAAAATTGTTAAATTGTTATTTTATCAAGTTCTATAAAGTGTTTACGTACAAAATTTTTACAAAATTTTTCTATACTCGCACTGATGCAGACGCATTCACATCCACACTTGTTCCATATCCGCATTAGGTCACCTATATCAAAATATTTAAATTTATAGAAATTTTTACAATACCTCAAACTTAAAGAAAATGGGAAAAATTCATATTCATCCTTGTGTTTGCATTACAAATTCAAAATAATCCTTATGTTTTTAATTTTACTCAAATTCATCCTTTAGATTATTTTTTATTTATTATTTCCAACAAAAATATATAAATAGATGAAAATACCCTTTATCTATTTAAGTATAAAGATAAATAAAATCACCCTAATATTTATAACAACATCTTCATATATTACTCAAATTATAGAGAAAAATAAAAAATTATCTTTTTAAGTTAAATTGAAATTGAGTTCTGGTAAGATTAAAATTTATAAAAATACTAATATATGAATCTTGAATCAGACAGATAACCAATTTATAAAAGTTAAAAAATATGTTATGAAATTGGTCACAAACAGGACATGCAACAAAAGGATTTACGAATTGTGCTTGGCGAACAACAATTGATTTTAATTTCTAACTTATCTTTTATTTTACTTGATTTTGTTTTGATTCTTTAATTTATTTGAATTAGTAGGATATTAAATCTCAGACCTGACGTCTTTTAAGTCATATGAATGACAGAAATTTAAAAATGAAGCCCTAGAATCATTCTTTCTCTCTTTCTATTTTTTTTTCAATTCATTTTTCCTCTTTTTCGAGTTATTCACTTGATATGAATTTTAATACAACAATTTATTTTTTGTTGTTAATTTTTCAATTTATATGTCTTGATAATTGTGAATAACTTTAATTTAAAATTTAATATTTTTACAAATTTTGAAATTAATTGAACTCAATTAACCTTAAAATATAATTTTAATTACGCTTTAAAAAATATCTGAAGAAATTGAGGGAATATCTTTATTTATTTAAAAATATTAGAGATAATTTTGATTTATCATTATATTTAAACAGATAATGGACAATTTAGTCTTTTCATATATTTTTATTGCAAATTACAAATAAAAAATGACTCAAAGGATGAATTTGAATAAAATTAGAAATATAAAGACTATTTTAATTTTATAATGAAAACACAGGGATTAATTTAAAATTTTCCCTAAAGAAAATTTGTACAAATCAAGCTAATTCTTGTGGTATGATATGTAATAATCATAAGAACAACTTGAATGTTGGAGTTTAGAGAGAGAATGGTAGAGAGAGAAAAACCTCCTCTCTCATCTGTGGAATCCGACATGCTAAGAAGAACATCTAAGAAGGTAAAAATGGGCGACAGACTTGATGCTGATAATATGGATGATCTCTATGAACAGAGTATTGTTTCTTCTCCGGTGGGCAAATCCTCCTACCTTCAGTCGCTGATGGGGGACCGTCAAGACAAAGCGGTGAAATTCTCCAAGACAAATAGACTTGACAAAAGTAAAATCATTGTCATTCCAGCTTCTGCCGAGAATCCCATCCCTCGCATTCTCATTGCTGACGACTTGCAGGCCCAGTTACAAGAGCCATGGAAGAATGCGATAATCCTGCGGCTATTGGGACGTTCCATCAGCCACGTGCTGCTGTCAACCAAGATAGACGCTCTCTGGAAACTGCAGGGTCATTTTGAACTTATAGATCTAGGTTCAAGCTGCTATGTTCTGAAAGTTAACGATAAGGAGACATCAGATAAGATTTTAACAGAGGGTCCCTGGACCATTGGAGGCCACTATCTTGTGGCTAGGAAGTGGATCCCAAACTTCCAACCATCCAAAGATCGTCTCACTTCAGTGGTTACTTGGGTTCGTATCCCAGAAGTCTCCTTAGAGTACTATCACGAGGAGATCATTGAAGCCTTGGCTACTACCATCGGGCTGCCGGTTAAAATAGACCGAAAGACTTATGATTCTTCCAGAGGCAGATTCCAACGAGTGTGCGTCCAAGTTAACCTGGAAAATCCTTTGGTTAGTGCGGTGGAGTTTAATGGTCGCACACTTCCAGTGATGTATGAGAATCTCCAAGTTATCTGCTTCAAATGTGGTCGCTGCGGACATCGTGAAGTGAACTGCACAGAAGGAAGCACCACGTCTGAACAACCCACAAAACCGCCGGCAGGTGACTTATCGGAGAAGATTAAGAGTGAAAAGTATGGAGAGTGGATGTTGGCCAAGAGAAGAAACCCTAAAGGGGGAGAGAAGGGTAAATTGACCCAGAATTCCAAAACTGGCATAAGCAATCGCTTTTCAGCTTTGCCCTCAGAAAAAGTTGAAAGAGACACGTCCCATACCAACCCAAAATACACCTTTCAGGCATCTGCTTCTACGCCCCAGTCCAACTCAGCTAAAGGTAGTTCACAAACATTCCATATTGGAAAATCAACTCCTGCACCTGGAGCCTCACGCCAAACGGTCCAATCCCGTAGTCAGACTAAAAACCCCCAAGCCCAACATGAGCACGTGATCAACCCTATTTTCGACGGGAAGAAAACACAATTAGTGAAAGACAAAGACAGCAATTTACACCCTGAATCATGGCCTGTTCTCAGTACTACGAGAACCAAGGTTCCTATAACCCTGAAAGACAACTCCAATAAGGAAAAGAATGGAGAATCTCAACCAGCCGAATATGCAAGGGGAGGAGAGGTACATTCTCGAGTTAAAGAGCATGAGAACCCCATGGATCATAACACAAGGGGATCTAGAGGAGTCATTTGTCAAGTTAGTGAGGATACACCCATTTTTCTGGCAGACGAGTATCACGATGAAGATACTTCTGGAGGGAAGCAACCAACAAGTGATGGAGGCACAACAACGAAAGTGCGATTTCAGGACGGGACCGACGTTAATGGAACGGGATCGCCAACTTTGGTTGGCATTGGCCCTGGTGGAGCAATGGAGGTTGACTTGGATGGAGAGACAACCTGATTACCCCAACACTCCGCACTCTCTTGACAATATATCGATGAAGGTTTTGTCTTGGAATTGTAGGGGAGCCGGTAAGGCCTCTTTCCGTAGACACTTTAGAGAACTTGTACGTTTGCACGACCCCGATGTTGTCTTTATTTTAGAGACCCAAGTGACGGAAGATAGAGCTGCTTCTATCTCCACGCAACTGGGTTTCACGAACGTGATCCGAGCCCCCACTACGGGTAGGGAAGGTGGCATTTGGATGCTTTGGAACGAGGCTCGAGTTCAGGTTTTTGTGTGCATGGTACTTCCTCAAGTCATCCATGCCATTATCGGCCCGAGACTTGATGAAGGTTGGGCGGTTTCGGGCGTGTATGCGAGCCCTAATACGAGTAAGCGAGATGATCTTTGGCGATCTCTCCGGGACTATAGCAGCTCCATTAATAAACCTTGGCTCTTGACAGGAGATTTCAATGATATTGCTACTCTCCGTGAGAGATGTGGTGGTAATATTGCCTCCTGGAGAAGATGCTATAAATTTCGTGAAGGCATGTACAATTGCGCACTCTCTGATGTTGTATCAAAAGGGCCAAATTTTATTTGGGTGGGCAAAGGCCGACATGGAGAACTGATTAAACAGAAACTTGATCGGACTATGGCGAACATTGACTGGAAGACTAAGTTTCCTGAAGGTATCACAGTTGTTCTTCCACGAACAGTGTCTGACCACCACCCACTCATCACGTTTTGTGAAGGTATTCCTCAGCAAAGAGTTTCACGACCCTTCAGATTCGAACTTGCCTGGACTACTAGTGCAGAGTGCGAGAAGCTCATTGAGGGTATTTGGACAGATAAGAAAGAGGTTATTCCGGCTCTCGCGGCGCTCCCGGACATCATCAAAGAGTGGAATAAGAATAACTTTGGCAATATTTTTGCACGCAAAAAAGATGTTCGCAATAAACTAGATACGGTACAGAAGAGTTTAGCTAGAAGTAATGACCCTGCTCTTATTACGTATGAGAAAGAGCTTATTAGGAATTATAATGAGATCCTTTATCAAGAGGAACTTTTATGGTTTCAAAAGTCTAGGGTCAATTGGTTGAGATTCGGTGATAGAAACACAAAATTTTTCCACATATCAACCTTGAACCGGCGGCGAAAAAACAAAATTGTGACTCTTCACAAAGATGGAATTTGGATTACAGACCCGTTTGAGATCAAGGACCATGTTTGGACCTTCTTTAACAATTTGTTTCAAGGGGAAGAGAATTCGGATCGAAGTACCTTAATTCCTAGCAGGTTCCAAAAATCCCTGGAACAGCAGGCGATTGTTTCCACTAGCAGAGAGATCACCGAGTCTGAAATCTGGAAAGTGGTGTGTGGTATGAGCCCGTACAAATCACCCGGCCCCGATGGATGCCAAGCATTCTTCTATCAACGCTATTGGTCAATCGTGGGGAATTCGACTTGGAGATTTGTTCGGGATTGCTTCATCTTTGGCAGAATCCCTGCAGCTATTGGTAATTCCCACATTGTCCTCATTCCGAAGGTTGATAATCCGACTCAAATTAAAGATTTCCGTCCCATTGCACTTTGCAATGTGCTTTTCAAGATCATCACTAAGACAATTGTGCAGCGGCTCAAACCGTTTATGAGTAATTTGATAAGCCCCCTTCAGAGTAGCTTCATCCCCGGGCGCACCACTCATGATAATATCATTATTCTCCAAGAGACGCTTCACTCGTTTAACACCTCGAAGAGTCGCAAAGGTGGTATGTTAATCAAGATCGATCTCGAGAAAGCTTACGACAAAGTGAATTGGAACTTCTTGGAAGAAACTCTACACTTGTTCCAGCTCCCAACAAAGCTCATCTCACTGATTATGAACTCGGTTCAAGGTGTGCAACCAAATATTCTTTGGAACGGAGAGACCCTTAACCCAATTCAACCGAAGTGCGGTCTAAGACAAGGAGATCCTTTATCTCCTTACCTCTTTGTTCTTGTTATGGAGAGGCTTTCGTATCTTATTTTGGAGGCTGTCGAAGAAGGAAAGTGGAAGACACAACCGCTTTGCCACAACGGAACCGGTCTTTCACATATCTTCTTTGCCGACGATATCATTCTCATGGCTAAAAGCACGAGAACGAATGCTATAAGAATCTCAGAAGTTCTGAACTCTTTCTGCAAGGCCTCTGGAATGCGCATCAACAAGGACAAGTCAAGGGTTTTGTTTGCACCGAAAGTGAGCCTTGAAGACCGGAATGAGATTACTGACATACTCGGTTTCCAGAAAACTTCCAACTTGGGGCGATACCTTGGAGTTAACATTCGTACCGGAAGGCATAGGAGAGGTGATTACACGGATTTAATTGATAAAATTCAGAAGCGGCTCTCCAGTTGGAAGGCAAAAACTCTTAACCTTGCGGGGCGGTTAACGCTTATCAACTCGGTCACAAATGCAATCCCGGTTTATAACATGCAATCGGATTGGCTCCCAGCACATGTTTGTGCAAAAATTGATCAACTAAATAGAAGCTTCCTTTGGTCTACAGATTTTGATAAAAGAAGCATTCATCTTGTGGGATGGGAAAAAGTCATCAGAAGGAAAAAGGAAGGAGGACTTGGCATTCGAGAAACACGTAAGGCAAATGTGGCTTTGCTTGCCAAAGTTGGGTGGAGATGTCTGAGGCAAGAGCCAACCCAGTGGAATACTATTTTTCAAGAGAAGTATCTCAAGGGTGACGATATTCTGCACCACGTAACTCCGATTTTGGCCTCCCACCTGTGGAAAGGAGTAGTTAAGAGCATCAAGTGTTTGGAAAATAATGTGATTTGGAGAATTGGAAAAGGATCAAAAGTTTCCTTGTGGTTTGATCGATGGTTAGAAGGGAACCAAATTTGTGATATGATGGAAACAGAGGTTAGTAGTAGAGATGAGGCGATGTCTGTTGCGGATGTTATTAGCCCCAACAGAAATTGGGATCTCTCTCGACTGCAAGACGTCATTCCCACAGATATAAAAGCTCGAATTCTGAGTTATCCACTACCACTGGATGGGAAAGATGACGTCCGTATCTGGGGGGCAACTAGTAACGGTGTTTTTTCTTGTAAATCGGCCTATGACAGCCTTATGGGTTCGGAGGATGGTCACCAGAGAAGTTGGGATTGGATTTGGAAAATCAAGGGACCGCAAAAGCTCAAGACTTTCCTCTGGTTGTGTAGCCATCAAAGCCTCCTCACAAATGCGCCTCGTTTTGATAGAGGTCTCACCACCTCTGCAACGTGCACTAGATGTAACAAGGGACCAGAAAGCATATTCCATCTGCTGCGTGACTGTGAATATGCACGCAAGCTCTGGAATCACATCATTATGCCAACGGAGTACTTTTCTTTTGAGAGGACTCAAGGGGAGAATTGGCTTGAGGAAACTGCTAAACTACAACTTCGGAATATTGTTGCTCCGGAATGCCCCTGGATGTTTATCTTCCTTGCCACGATCTGGACAATCTGGAAGTCGCGTAATCAAGGACTCTTCCAGGCGCACAAAGTCCCGTTTTGGATGGAGATTAAGAGCATAAAAAATTTGGCTTTGGATCTCAATAATATCTTCAGCACTTGCTGTTTAAGGAAGGATAGGGTTGGCCTTGGGGAATGGAAAAAACCTCCGGAAGGATGGCACAAACTTAACACCGACGGAAGTGTGTTTAAGGAACGAGAGTCAGCGGCATTTGGAGGCTTGATCAGAAACTCCGATGGAGAGTGGGTTGTGGGTTTCGCCAAGCACATTGGCAATACTACAATTACGGTCGCAGAACTCCTTGGCCTTAGAGAAGGACTCCTTCAAGCGTGGGAAAGACGCATCACGAAGATTGAAATTGATTCGGCTGTAGTGGTCGGATTAGTGGAGAGCAACACCATCATGGAACATCCGCTTGGGAACATCGTAGCGGACTGCAAAGATCTTCTCTGTAAACCTTGGGAGGTCAAATTGAAGCACATTCACAGGGAACTAAATACGTGTGCTGATAATCTAGCCAAGAAAGGGCATGAAGCTAAGCCTCTGGAAGTCTGGAATGAACCTCCCGCTGATATGCTGGAGATGGTTTTGAAGGAAGTTGAGTCACTTTAATTTCTTGTTGTCCTTTGTTGTTTTTCTACCAAAAAAAAATATATTTATGCATTTTATTTAAGTTTCAAATAAAATTTACACCGCCAAAAAAAATGAAATTTTAAATCCTTACGTCGTGGATGAAAAGGTTTTGTGGATGAAAAGTTTCCGCTTACAATTTTCCGGCACCATTCTACGACTCCTGTTGTTCCCCGAAAGCAAGATTGTGTGTGTGTTCACGAAATATTTTTAACAAAAAATAAATTGAAAATCTTGAAGCAGAAAGTTTTTCCTCGGATGCTTCTGGCTTCTGGCTTAAAAATAACAAACCACCTTCAGCCGGCCAAATTTTATTTAGCTAAAATTAGAAAAGCACTTTTGCGATTTTGCAGGAGAAAGGATTTCAAGATGCAAAGCCACTTATTGAAGCTGTAAAATGCAAAGGCATAACCAAGATTGGGATTGCAGGTTTTTGTTGGGGAGGTAAGCTTTAATTTATATTTTTAATTATTTTTTTCATTAATATCAGTTATGGTGACAAATTAATGAATGTAAAATATATTAATATAATTAAAAAAAATTAAATAATTTTGAATTGAATTATGTTGCATGCGAGGTTGCAGTTTTACTGTCTTCCAATGATTATAATCAAGCTGCTGTGCTGCTTCATCCCACATATGTAGAGCCAAATGATATTAAGAGTAAGTTTTATTTTTATTTAAAATATACGTTATAAACATATGAAATTGAATTGATGTGAATATTGATGAATTATGGCTAATAATTAAAATAATAATCGTCAGGAGTTAAGGTTCCAATTTCGATTTTGTGAGGTGGAATAGATAATTTAACTCCACCTGAGAAAGTGAGACAACTTGAAGCTACTATGAAAGCGAAGCCTAAGGTAAGTTTATATCTTTAATATATGAGTACTTTTAAAATTATCATTTCATCATGTTGTGTTATGTCGAATATTTGTATATTGGACATTTATCACGTGAAAATTAGAAAAGATATATGAATGATTACTTCTGCGTTGTGTTTGTATATATTTGTACTCATAGGTTTAATTCATATATTGGTATTTATTAATTTAAAGAGTGTTTTTTTAACTTAATGATGTTAAATTCGATTACATTACAATTATTGTAACTTATGCAGATTGATAGCTTCGTGAAGATATTCCCGGGAATGAAACATGGCTGGACTATACACTATAACCATACGGATACGGAAGTTGTGAACGCGGCGAAAGAAGCTCAAAACGACATGTTGCATTAGATGGTTAAATACCTCAAATGAATCATTATTATGTAACTTTGTGCGATATCCGTCAAGACAAAAAGAATAACTAATCGAGCGGTGATTTTCCGATCGATTAGTGAAGATGTACCCTATTGAAATAATTAATAAGTTCCCATATACGAGTAACTGTGCATTTGTGTGGGCTAGTATTACTTGAGCAAGTTTTATTTTAGTAGTACAAAAATGTTATAAGTATCAATAGAATATTTTTATATAAAAATATGTTTTTTTATATCGATTAAAAGACTGGGTTGATCACAAGGATCTCTTCTCATTTGTAATTGTTGCAATACAAAACATCGAGAGTATACAACGAGAGTGTCAATCCAAACATTTAATAAAGCAAAAACACAAAAATGTTTTTGAAAATAACGAGACATTAACAATTTCGGACAAAACACTCAAGAACCCAACAATTCTCATTCGAGGACACCTCTGATAAAAATACATGTAATATCAAATATTCTGCAAAATTTATCTCTACGTTTCTGTCAAATCTTCATCGCAAATATCACATTCATCATTTAGATAATACATTTTAAGAAACTTTACTATTAGTTCTCTTTTTTTCTTTTTTTTTTAGACTCAACCTATAATTAAGTACAGTTATCCAATTTTTCAACTTATATTAATTAATATAATCAAACATATTTGATTATTTCCAAAATCGAGCAAGTGCATTAGTACTTTTTTTTATTACTTTTTTACGCACACACCCCAAGTAGTTGTAGGGATTCGGACCTGGGTGTTTGCCTTTAGGAAAGAACCTTCAACCACTTGGCCAACCCCCGTTGGCAAGTGCATTAGTACATTTAATCATGTCATTATCGCATATTTAAGCTTGATAATTAATTAAGGGTATTTCCAATTATTGGAGTGATATCTGCCGTAATACCTGGTCAATAACTCAGACTATTCTTACTTAATTAAAGTAATTCTGACTATATATATAAAATATATATCAAGGTATTTGTCTTTAGATTTAAAGATAGAAGATTTGAGTTTACTTTTATAGATTCTTGTCCTTTGGACTATATTAGAATATAATCAACAAATTTTAAAATAATTTCATAAAATTTATTATGTATTACATATACAAAATTAATAGATTGATCAAGTGAACTATGACGAAAGCTTGTTCCTGACATGATCGTAGCTCCCCTTATTTTCTTCCCACACTCAATTGCACACACAATTTGCATTCATGCTCGTTTCCGTATCACATAATTCCGGTTCGGGATAGAGTCAAACCGGTCCTTTTTATAATTGCGCCCATGCCCGCGCCCA
Organism: Lippia alba; assembly: GCA_037834125.1. Taxonomy (NCBI): domain Eukaryota; kingdom Viridiplantae; phylum Streptophyta; class Magnoliopsida; order Lamiales; family Verbenaceae; genus Lippia; species Lippia alba. The sequence goes on along the minus strand of JBBMKE010000011.1, from coordinate 6,023,813 downwards.
CGAAAAAAGAAGTATTAATTGACTTCTCAATAATAAAGCTTCCAGAAAAGTCAATTAAAATAGTCGTCGTGGATCTAGGTCGCATTAATAATTTCGGAAAATCAAAACCAATCCCTTAATTAAATATATATATATATATATCAAAAGGGTTGTATTCAAACTACTTGTCTTTTGCAGAAACTTGCAGAAACTTGAACAATGGTCTGCAATATTCAATCCTTCCAATTGTTTTGCTTCTTCCTTTTGGTTGCTTTTGCTTCTTCTTCATCAGCAGGTATATAAAATATACAATATACATATATACATAAATATATATAGTTTACAAGACTTTGAACATGGTCTGTAATTAATATTATGAATTAGCAGGGAAAGTTAGAGATATTGGAGGCCTCAGCAGCTACATCAGTGGCTCGCGTAAATCTAAAACTTCTATCATTTTGATCTCAGACGTTTTTGGTACGTTTCATTAAATTTTCTCCGCATTTTCTTTCTTTTCTTTTATGAAATTCCACCATTTGATTGATGAATATTGGTTGTTTGAATAGTTAATTGTTTGGAGAATGTGTTACAGAAACTGATATTGATTTATCTTGGATTGCTGATGGTTTGGGAAAAACTGTTTTCGTTAATATTAAGAAGTTTCTGCAATAACTATTTTTATCCGGTTTCTTGAGTAATCGAGCCAGAATTTCTCTTTCTATTATTTACTGTTTAAAAGTTGAAAGAACTACGGTCAATTTTCCATCAATCGTTAATGTATAACGTTCGAAAGACTTTCATTAGAACTTCCATTGCCAATCCAATAACTGGTAGGTCTATTGTTCGGGAGTCGGGAACTAGATGCCCGTTAGTTGACTGATGGATGGTTTTTGACCGTAATCCCTTTTTCTTTTATGAAATTCGGTTGTAAAAATCCTAAATTTAGTCGTGAAAAGAACTTATTTTCGAACAATGAAGAATGCATATAATTCTATTTTATTAATTTTTTTTGTTTTTTTAATAATATGCAGGTTATGAGAATCCCCGTTTGAGGTACTATTCGTACCCCTCGAAAATCAATTTAAATCTTTATTTTACAGGATATGACATTATCTGTATAAATAATTCGGAGTAATTGAACTATCTGTCTAAGCGCAAATATATGAGTAGTCTCGTCAACGCTATGTTGCCACTAAATAATGATATGATATGATATGATACAAATCTAATTCGAATTATAATATAGGGAACTTGCGGATGAAGTAGCGGCTGCAGGATTTTATGCAGTGCTTCCAGATTTCTTCCATGGAGAACCATACATACGTGGGACAAATAAAACTTCTTGGCTTATAAGACATAGTCCCGTAAGTTGTGTAATTTATATGATTTTCAATTAAATTCAATATCGTTTTAACGTCGTGTGTTGGTATTTGAACTTTACGAAAGTTGTTAGTTATCTCAAATCACGATGTCAACAAACTGTTTCGTCCTAAAAGACATAGCATAGATAACTATATATCTCGAGATTATCTTACTCATTCTACCTCCTATGAGGATGTCCTATGTTAACTTCACGAGCGTATGGATCCACAATTGTTGTCTCTATTTCAATTTGTGATCATCATCGAACTATTTCACCAAATTGACAAATTCCGACAATTCTGATTGCCACATTTGTGATCTAAGATGACAAACTGCAACTTTCATAAAATACAAATGACGGGAAATATTTTGACGGTTTCGTCTTTTATTAATTATTATCACTATGAATGTGGGATATCTCATTTCATATCTATATTCATGTATTTGTGCTGATGTAGGAGAAAGGATTTGAAGATGCAAAGCCACTCATTGAAGCTCTAAAATGCAAAGGCATAACCAAGATTGGGATTGCTGGTTTTTGCTGGGGAGGTAAACTTTTTCTTAAAATTATTTCTTAATAATTCCTTTAAAGAAAATTAATTAAGGTAACAAATTCATCATTCTACATCCACATAATTAGTGCTATAAATTTAAATATAATTAAATTTAATTAAACCTAATTAATTTTGTTATAGGCAAGGTTGCAGTTTTACTATCGTCAAGTGATGATTATAACCAAGCTGTTGT
>JBBMKE010000011.1:5989663-6000795 GCA_037834125.1 Lippia alba | reverse complement strand
GATCTTCAAAGAGGATGTTGAAGTGTGAATAATTAAAAGATGCTGGCTTTTATTTATTTATTTTCTGAATACACATACCCCCAAGTGAAATTAGAATTCTAATCATTAATTAAAAAAATAAATTCATTAACCACTTAACTCAATTTGTTTAACTTTTAATACTTAAATTAAAATGGCTGGCTTTTAAGAAGTTAGGAAATGATATAATTGTAATTAATATATTAAAAGTAAAGGGTTTATAAAAACACCAAAAACTAAGTTTTTTTTAATATTAAACCCTAAGTTAATTTTATCCATTTTTTTTAAAGTACGTATAAATTATTTTAAATGTAGGATGACACAAATTTTTTGATAATTGTTTAAAATTTTTTTTGGTACAAAAGATAAATTATTATGTTACAGATGATAAAATCGTATAAATTAGTATTAGCTTCTTCTAATTATATGTTTTATTTTATTTAAGAATAAAACTGTTGAATTTCTTCTCTTTGAAAGCTACTATTTTTCAGCAAGCTTTCATGGTCCTTCCACGACATTCGATGCTGTTCCGGAGCCTCTGCATCTCCGCATCAAAATCCAGCCCGAACCCATTTTCGCCCACCTCAATATCCCCAAACCCTCTTTCCAATTCGCACAATTATCCAATCTTTTCGTCGAATTATGGAACCCTAAGATTTGGGTTTCGAAAAACCGCTGTGAATTCACACCCCTTCCTTTCATTCAACACCCCAAACTCAAGAATGGAGGCTTCGGATCGGGCCGAAGTATTTAGGGCCCTGGAATCTTCCGTCGGGTCGGAATTCAGCTCTCAGCCCATCATCCCAAACCCCAGCCCTCTGATCATCGTGATAAGTGGCCCCAGTGGTGTGGGAAAAGACGCTGTGATCAAAAGATTGTTGGAAATTAGACAAAATTTGCATTTTGTGGTCACTGCAACAACCCGGGATACAAGGCCCGGAGAAATCGATGGAAAAGATTACTATTTCGTCACTAAAGATGAGTTCTTGGGAATGATTGAGAAAGATGAGCTTTTGGAGTATGCATTGGTGTATGGGGATTACAAGGGGATACCTAAGCAGCAGATAAGGGATTACATGGCTAAAGGGTGTGACATTGTGTTGAGAGTTGACACACAAGGTGCTGCAACTATGAGGAGGGTGTTGGACGATTGCGCGGTTTTCGTGTTCTTGGTTGCCGAGAGTGAGGAGGCGTTGGTGAGGAGGTTGATTGGGAGGAAGACGGAGACAATTGAGGCGTTGATGAAGAGGGTGCATGCGGTGAGGGAGGAGTTGAGGCATTTAGAGGAGTTTGATTACGTTGTTGTTAATAAGGACGGGGAGTTGGAGGAGTCGGTTAAGCTTTTGGGGTCGATTCTTGATGCGGAGAAGGCGAAAGTGCAGCAAAGGAGAGCTGTCATTTAGATTGTTCATGGAAGTTTTTGGTGGTTTCTTGGATGTGGTTGTGGAGATGGCTTTTAGTTTTGTTGCTAATTGCAACAAATCTTTGCAATGAAGGGAAATCTACACTCATTTGATGGAGTAATTGGGTGTTGTGAGGAACAAAAGATGTAAATGTAATTTTGCTATAGTTTGTTGCATAATGTGTGGTATTAATGTGGCATTTCAAGAATAAGGGGGAGGGGGCGCCCCCATTGTCCTTGAGTGTGGCTTCATCCTTACTAGAGGGTTGTACTTGATACTTCTTTGTTTTGAATATATTGGCATTTCATCTATGGAGCTTGGAAGCATTTTTTCAATTATGTTGGCTCGACGACTATAATGTACGGATATGGACACAGTGATATGGACAAAACACAGATACGGTCACACAGATTTTTTGTTGAATTTCCAACATACGGTGTGTCGGACACGATACTCGATACAAATATCTTACATACACAACATGACAAAATAATATTTTTAAAAGTGTACGTGCATCATAGCTCGACAAAGAGATATTTCAATATTATGACGAGGTTGGTGACATTATTAGGTGAGAAAACGAGGCAAATTGAGTTCTTTGTAGTCACTACACCCCGCCAATAATCATACTGACTACTAATGCATCGGATCCATTAAAACTCTAAAGCTAAGCTTACTCGTCCTCCCAAAAGAGAAAAAAAAAAAAGGCAGTAATCGCATGAGAAGTCCTTGTTGCATCACTCCTCTTTTTTTTTTTTCCTTTTGACAGAAAAAACAACCAACTCAATGTAGTATGATGGTTTTTTGAACTTTTTATCCAAATATAAATATTTCAAATTATATACTTTATAAAAAGTTTAAAATTGTCATATCGGTCATTCAATTGTTAAAAAGTGCCTCACTTCCGGCGAAAAATTAATTATTTCCGATAAAAAATGAACCACGTATTAATTCTTAAATGACCAAGATACTTGAGGCACACCGAACTCATGAAGGAAATGATCTTTTCAAGGAAATGAAAGAGTTTGGAAATGACCAAGATACTTGACGCACACCGGACTCATGGAAGGAAATGATCTTTTCAAGGAAACGAAAGAATTTGGAGTGAGTAATGAAGAAAATATCGCATAATCAAAAGTGACCCTAATTTACAACCAGATGAATGAACCGCCGGGAGCTCCTATGAAAGTTAGTTTGATTGCCCTAAAGATAGCAGAATATTTCCGAGATGTTAATGAACAAGACATACTTTTAGTCATGGACAACATCTTGACAGTTAAAAACCTGTTATAAAATACAAGCAACAATCTAAAACTTTTACAAAAGTAGCATTTGAAATATATTCCAAAAAAGAATTGAAGGAAAGAAATATGAGAGAGAGGATTATCAGACAGCAGCTACTGTACATAACATGGAAAGAATATTCAATATTTAGTTACAAACACTCACATAAATGCCAACAAATCCCTTTATCCTTTGCAATATTTTCCTCTTCTTGTATCTCTCCATACTCCTCCCTCAATTACCCTCTATTTCACACACACTACCTACCACAACTATTGTACAACAGATCCCAAACACATGCATCTTTCCACCTTGTAGCAAAACAATCATCTATTCTTGAAGAAGTTGAGGTCCCAACGCCGTAGGATCCCATCCATGATATTATTCGTCGGGTTTTTCACAACTTTCACCGTTACATTTGTACGATCCCCCATCTCAGCATCAGACGAGCTCTGATTGGCTGACGGTGGTGGGTCCACACAAGTTGTGGCTGCACTTGACTCTTCCCCGCTGTGATGTGGCGTGCTCTCATTGGTCGTAAGGTCCTTTACCACGGTTAAGGGCTCGTTTGGTTGATCGGTTGTGTTGGAATCTGATAGCTTGTGGTTACTTGCTGATGTGGTGTTGGGAATACAGGTTTCTTGATCTGATGGACTATGTTTGTGCTCGTTCGCGGTTGAAGTGGAAACTGACTCGGGCTTTGGGGAGTTGGTCTCAGTCGAAGGAGAATCATCTCGACAGTCCGTTGGTGCTTGTTTCGGTTCAAGATCGTTGACACCGTTGGATGATGGTGCCTCGGACTGAGAGGGCCCCGATTTCATGTCTTTTAGTGACAAGAGCACAGCTTCCATTAGCATCTGAAATTTTCAGCAGCCACAAAATCAGCAACTTATGTTAATTTTAAAAGGCAACTTTTAATCCTGTTAGTATTCGATCTAACAAATTTAGAACCCAAAGACAGGAATGTGTTAATTCGGGGCCAAATGCTTTACGAAGACATAATTACAGGAGTAAACCTGTTCATTGAACACTTACGAGCAAAGCTACAGAACCGGAAATTCAATTTTGCTTACCCTTTCTTCTTCTTCGAAGTTGCTCGGGAATTCAGCCAGAGTATCAAGAGGATATTCGACGTATTCATCATCATCTATTGAAGCTGGCGGCACACGTGAACCTTGAGGACTCGAACCGGAGAGTTCAAAGCTGATCATGTTAGAAGATGATGATGCTTGAGAATCGGAAACCCTACTTTCCACCTGCCATATACAAACAATAGCGAGATTCAATAATTGAAACCCAAATTCTTATATTGAATTTTTTTTAGAAAATTCCTCATAATTTAGCTGGTACAATTATGTAGAAATTACCTGGCCATCCGGTTGTTTATCTTTGGATGAAATATCTGTCGGAACCTGTATGATGACAAAATTAAATAAATAGATTAAGTTCAACAAAAGAATTATTCATAACTCAATTGTCCGTTAAGAGAAATTTTTGTCTTACCACCATCATACTCATAGGTCTTCTGGAGCGAAGTTGCTTAATGGCATCCTCGGTGGTAGCAGCCGCCGGACCTGAATTAGATAAAAAATAAGCTTTTACATCAAATTCAAGAAACGAGTATGATCGAAGTTTTTAAACCAAACAAAATGAGAAAAAAGAAAAAAGAAAATTTTCACGGACCTGAAGGTGAGTTTAGTAATTCATCGGAATACTCAACATCATGGACATTACTCCAACTACCCTGGAGTTGTACAATTAGTTACATAAGTTGCATGCTCAAACGGTAGCGGGAAAAAAGAAACGAAAAGGGGGAGGGGGTGGATCAATTTACCTGGTTAAAATAGTCATGAGACAAGTCAAAATACGTACTACTGGTCGTATCTTCTGGGGGTTGTAATACATTGTTGAAGAAAATACTTATCGAATCAAAATAAAATTGAGGGCGCGGAGAATTGTGGTCGCCCTCAAATTTGATTATATTCTTGTCACCCTGTAGGATTAAACGTCAACAAATGTTGAGGTCGATGTCAAAATGCGAATCAAAAAGAAAATTCCAAAATAAAATATGGAAACGGTACCAAGTGGAAATAATTACCACGTAAGCATCAAATATTCGATCGGAGTGATGGGGTTGTATGAAATCGTCTTCAATTGCATGACCAAAAAGAACTGGAACGAAGCAAGATTTTGCAACCTGTAAAAAAGTACAATGCTACTGTCACAAAGAAACAAAAAAAAAATGCTTAATGCGGACAAAACACAGTTGATATTTGGCGCACGCAACAATACACCTTGATTGCATTAAGGTCTGTTATGTCAAATTTAGCCTTTTTCTGAATTGCTCTCTTCATATACTGGATTGCAAACTTGACCTACAAAAAATGTGACAAAATTGTCGAATGGTGAGGACAAGAGGATCATTGCTTCAATATTCATGAATCCATTCATGTGGCTGTTATATAAAGAGGCATGTATGGTAGGCTCATAAGGGTCCCACTTACGGTGAATTTTGGGAGCCGAACTTTGTAAGTATCAACTAATTCCATCATCAAGTCAACCAAATCGGAGAATGGGCTATCAAGAACCATTCCCGCTATGGAAGGATCCTCAGCGCCATACATCAAGCTAAAAAAAAAAAAAAGTCAATGTACACACACACACATATATGTATATATATACATCCTATACGGGGTTTAATTACACCAAAACCCCGTCTTATGGCTAATGTGCATTAAAGACCTCTGTGATTAAAAGAAAAACATATCCAACTCAAAGTTTCTCATAGCGTCGAGCTTCTCGAGCATAAAAGGAAAAACTATAAATTGATAGTTATACCTTCATTGAAGGAATAAAGAAAAAAAGAAAAAAAATGCACTGACCTTGTCACGGCCCCCATAGAGCGGCCCCACAAACCGATCATAGAAACATTCCCATCAGACCGTAGATAATCAACCACAGCTTTTAAATCATCTTTCTGTGAAATCAACGCCATTTTTCATCAGTGAAAGAACTTGATAACATCCAAAGGAATCAAAAGGAATAGATTAATACATTTTGTTTTTAAAATTCAAAATCCTGTCCTTCCAAATATCTACAATATTTTGTGAAAATCCAATCTTGGGCCCCCTTGCTCAAAATAATTTTTTTCCGGCTCTGTCTTTCAATTACTTTCAAGGTCAAAGATTTATCAGAAAATGAAATTAAAAATCTTGCCCATTCCATAATAGAAATATCTTTCATATTTTCTAATAATCAATCTTGGCCCCTCCCTCAAATAAAATTCTGGCTCCATCCCCAATTACTTCCAAGGCAAAAGATTTATCTGAGATGTGATATAGGTTACTACTTACTTCATTCCAACCAAGAGTAACATGCTCCCCTCCAGACAATCCCGAACCAGAGAAATCGAGAGTGAAAACAGTAATATTTAGTGGCAACAATATAATAGCAGCTTCACTAGCATCTGTTCGGCAACCACTGTAAAGATACAGAGATAAGATAAGTAATCAAAATAAATAAGAGTTTTGTATAGTTTAAAGAAAGCTACCCCCTATAATAGACTCAACACAAACAAATAATCAAAATTTAAAGATACTGGAAATTCATATGGTTATTACTGTCATTTGCGGTAAAATATGGGTTATATCAGGTAAAATTTGTATTAAAGTTGAGAATTTTGTTAATTACATTGTAAAAAAATTCCAAATTATTAGTTACATTGATCTCAGTGAATTTCAGCTACTTCATCATACCTTGGTGGTGCTTTTTAGGAGAGAATATGGAACTTAATTAACTAACAAAAATGATTGGAAGAACAAAAGTGTTTTTAACTTGTGAAAATTAACTAACCTATTTCCATGGCAATAGATCACGCAGGGCAGTTGTTTTCCTTCGGGACATATAATAGGCATGTAATGGCTACACTTGAGAACATCTCCTCGACTATTTACAACCTGCACCATAAAAAGGTACTCATTTTTAGGACAGACTTCCAATAACAATCACTCCACAAACTAAAATTATATATACACATACACATATGAATAATACATATATGTATAGTACTTCATCAAATTGTACACACACACACATATGGAGAGTGAGAGAGAGACAAAGGGGTAAAGATCCAAGGCTCTTACCTCTAAATCTTTCCTCTGGTACCACTTGCCTTTCAGCATAAATTCTTGATCTAACAAATCATTTTTTGGATCATATTCAGCTCTGCATCCAATATCATCGATATCAACAACAAGAATATACATGCATATGTGAACACTTATAAATTCAACGCGACGGTGTAAATTGGCAAGTGTGGGCTAGCCTTAATTCGGTCAATAAGAATCATTATTCCGATCCACCATTAGTATCAAAAGATGAAAACATAGTTCTGACATCTTAAGAAACCTCAAAAACTGTTGTACAAATTTAAAAGCATTACTCACTCAGACTGACAAAAAAAAACTATTTTAGTGATATACACAGCCAAAGTATTTGTACTAATGCCTTTCAAATTGTACTGTTCAACTCCATTGGCGATATTACTTCTGAAGATCATATCAATCTCCTACTGTTATTTACTACATTCATAATCAATTTCACTAAACCCATAATTAAAGCATATGGATCAACCTTAGGGACTCAATCAGATAACTATGTCAGCACAGAATTTGCATCCAACTATTGAAAACTAAACACACAATTCCCCAAACATAAATCATAAAATCAACAATTCAACAACACCACAAAACCTAAAAAAGAATCATTACCACATAAAGACCAAAACCCACCAAGAAAAATTCAAGAAACACACAAAATTCTAGTTAACAGAAACCAAAATCAGAACCCACAACACCACATTCAAAACCCATGTCAAACCACTAACAAGATTCAAACTTTAACCACCCAAACACCCAAACTACATCTCAAATGGAAAATTACGCGCATACCGAGCTGACAAACCCGAAAAGGGCACCAAAAAAGATCGGATTTTTCGCACCTGGGAGGCCTTATAATGAAGTTGATGAGCTGTTCCATTAACAGATTCAAGCAATCAAAGATCTTTCTCCTTTCCCACACCAAAAACTCTTCTTTTTTCCTCTACTGCTTGCTCCAATTATCAAAATAACAATAATTACAATAGGAAAAAAGAAAACTGTTAATAAAGAATTGGGATATAACAGTCTCCTTTTTCCGTACAAGCGGCACGAAAATCAAAGGGAAAGCAGAAGAAGTATATATTATGGTGAGACAATTGTGTAAGGGCTCAAAGAAACAGCGCTATTTTTAGAGAGAGAAGAAAAGAAAATCGTAAATCTGCCGTTGATAGAGAATTTCCTTCTTCCTTTTTTTGGGATGTCGCCTGTTGGCAATGTTCTCTGCATCTGGGTTTCGTTTCTTGAAATTAATTTAATTTAATTGATTGATTAATTAGAATTTGGTGAGTAACTTTGCTTGCCACGTGGCGATCTTTGATTGGGTAAAAAATATGATGAGAATTATTTTGAATTCTAATATTTTTGTAATTTTTGGTTATATTTGTGACATAAATGGGATTTTATTATGTTGAATGAAAGAATAAAATCATTAGAAATATTTTTTATTAAAAATTTTAAACAAAGTTGAAGGTTAAATTATGTGTCTAAAAATTATTGTACGAATACTTTTAAAAATATTATTTATTCGTATCGTATCGTATCGAATATTATGGCTGATACTATTTAAATGAGAAATTGAACAAAAAATTTATATATATATATATATATATATATTTTATTTATGTTGTCGTATTTATATTGGTGTAGTTGAGGTTAAAACTTAAAAGAGACATATCTAAGTGTTAATTAAAGTTGAGGACTAGGTCTATTGATGATGTTGCTAATATTAATCAACATGTCTGTTAAATATTGTCGAGCGTTATTTTGGAAGTGTCTGCAAATATATAAGGAAAGAAAGAAAATGTATTTTTAGGATTGTAGCTTATATTCAATAGCTTTTTAGTGTTTGAAAATGTAACCTTTTTTATTCAAGAATAGCTAGAAGCACGTAAAGAAATATCTTTTACTTCTACGTCTAATTTTTATTTTATTTTTAAATAACGAAACATATGTATATACTATAAAAAGGTAATCTCAATTTATTTTTCGACACAGTTAGCATCCGCTTAATATAAATTTTATTTTTTTTAATAATATTTACCATTTTTACTATTCTACTTTTTTATTATAGACTACTTTCTACCTCTACATCTACGAAAGCAGAATATTTTATAATAGAACTATGGTATTAATTAATATTTGTAAGGAAATAAAATAGTTGCTGTAGGAGGCAAATTAAAAGTATTGAAAAGGATGTATGGAAAGACAAAAGCTGTTGCTTACACTACCTGCCTAAAATATACATACAAACTCATGTATATTTTTATTGTTTTCTAACATTATGCATTCTAGTTTAGTAAGGTGTTAGGTTTTTGCCTTTTTGGATATGATACAAGGGAAACGACTCATTATATATACGATAATTTATCACGTGCAAGATATTTGATATAATATTTAATGAAAAATATGATATACGATAAAATTGTGTTTTTATAAGTGTTAGGGAATCATACGCTTTTTATTTATTTTTAATATAATTAATAATTTATTTATTTAATACTTACAATATGGTGATATTATTTTCTAATATTTTTACATGCTTATTAGTTATTATTATTTTTTTAAATATATATATAGTTATATACATAAACGAATTTACTAAAACCGGCCCAAAACTCATACAACTTCTATAAAGTTTAACCTCAGATGTTTTGGCCCAGCCCAAGTCAATCGCATTGTAGCATTTACAATGAATAAAAAGGTAAAGTGAACAATAAAGTAATATTTATAAACAACTACTGTTTCATAATTCATATAATATTATATTACATTTCTTTATAGAAAATAGAATTTTGTTAATTTAAGTAAATGAAAATAAAGAAAAAAAATGGTACATATCTATTTGTTAGGAAAATTTACCAACTTGAGCTGCATAATCATCGTCCATCGGGGGCTCGATGTTCCTATAGGGCGGGCCAAAATCACAGTACTCGCAATACATGACTCCAACGAGACATAACAGATATTTAATGTCCCAATCGGGTGAGTTAGAATTCACAATATCCCTAATTGCATTTCGGATCACTCAATCGAGGCACAACAGAGACTCAATGCTCGTGTTGCGATGAGCCGACAAACCAAAAATCATAATACCCCTAATTTCAATTTGCATGTTCCCAATAAGATATAATAGAAGTTAAATGCATTGTCGCACGAATCAAGAATTACAGTACGCCTAACCAGATGAAGTCAATAATATTTACATGAGCATTACCCTACTTTTTATGATGCACGAATAGATATATAGAGACACAGATACAACTCGATACGAATACAATATGGTAAAATAATATTTATAGACGTGATATTCCATTCATTGGATAATTGGATCATTGCTTGTAATCTCAAACATATGGACATCTGTGCAAAATTTTAGATTGGATATCAATGTCACTTAAACCTTCTTATGGACTAAAAATTTCCTTCTTTCCTTTTCAATTATCATATGTCATACAATTGATTCTTGTGTAACTGAGATTCTTATTCAATCCCATACAAAATGTAGTCCATGAAAATTTTGAAAAAAAATTGGCAAATTTCATAGCATGAAAAATAAAAATTGTACGTCCATTGATATTTTTGAAAGTTTCACACATTTATAGCAAGTATAAGACAAATAATATACCGTATTTTTCAAAATAAAAATTCCTAATTTATCATTATATTTAACCTCAACGAGTACTATAGATTTCCAAATAATTTTACCTAATCTCAGCAAACTTGAATAATTATCTTGGAAAAATAATTTGTTAACTATTTGAACCACGTATGTGGAGATTCCCGAATAAATTGAATAATACCACACAACAAATAAACAATCATAACAATGGGATAGAGGAAATCAAACTCCAAATAGTAAACTATTAAATCACACACAAACACATTTCAAAAGTTCAAACTACTCAATCATGACCCTTAATAGTGCTCTCATGCCACTTTTCAATATGACCAACATTAAACAACTTGATCAACAATGATGCAATCATAGTTGAATCACCCTTTCATTCATTAAAAAAGAAAGAAAAATGGGATTCCCCTAAGTTTGACAAATTATAGATTTCTTGTCTGTACCTCAACATAGCACATGTAAGAAAGAAAATCTTCATAAAAAATGGTTTTATATTGGTGTATCTGAGAGAGTGACCTATTTTCCTCCACAAAATTACACATACCCCTATCTGGTCAGCAAAAGCCCAAGTATGCCCTCTATTTCCTTCCCTCCAACCCTTTGTTTTTTTAATCAAACTGAGCCATTTGTAGCCACTGGGAA
>JBBMKE010000011.1:5955172-5978741 GCA_037834125.1 Lippia alba | reverse complement strand
ATAATGATTAACTGAAATCTCGGAATTGGACATATCCTTAAAAAGAGAAATGACAGTGGGATACTCTTTCAGCTTCACCAGACGCGAAAGCAATTGATTAAATAGTACCACACTAGGCAAAGGCCTCATTTTGGTCATTCTCTCATACAACTCAAATGCATCACTCGACCCATTTACATTATCCAAATCGTTCTTGATCTTGATTCTCTCAAGTGAAATGGAATTCCCCATAGATCTTGTACTCAAATAACGAAAAGCAGAGAGAAACATATGTGGGTTCTGAGAGAAATTACCTGATTTCGAACGATTCAGGAAACAATTGAGAAATAGCCCAAATCTCATTCTCATTTTCAAGACTCAGAAGGGGCGGAGTGGTGTGCTGCTAGCTATCTGCTGAAGTGTTCAAATGTAATTGTGCAGTGAAGAATGATTTCCCCAATTTCAAAGAAAACAAGGGTGCCCCCAGCCCGTTTGATTTAGTATATATATTGTATTTTTTTGGTATATTTTATTTAAAAATATATTATATTTTCGGTGCATCTTAGTGTATTATATGTTAAAATATTGTATTTCTAGTGCATCTTTCATCGAAATACTGAATATTTGACCAATATGTGATAATGATGTTAAATGTTACTTTGTTAATGTTTAGAATTATATTTTATGCGATTTTTAAAATTTCTACTAGAATAGTGAGATTTTATGCAAATCAAAAAATTTTAACAACATGATTATTTAAAATTGTCCTCATTCAACATGAAGGATCATAATATATAATAGTAATTTCACACAGTCGATACGTGTATAAAAAAATATTATTATTTAAATATATAAATTAAATTAATTCATTTTAATATAAAATTAATAATATTATATTAATAGGAAATTATTATAATATAAATTAAAAATATGAGGAAAAAATATAAAAGAAAAGAAGAAAAGTGGGTGAGGTGAGAGAAAAATGAAGTTATACATTCTAGTAAGTGATAAAAAATAATAAATAAAATTAAAAAAAAGAGACCACATTTACCTTTCGTAATTAATATATGGTTATATAGTATAGATGAATGAGTCACACCCGCACACTGTCTAAATGACCCAACTTGTCATCTAATTTCTATAATTATGGAGACATCGCCTTTTACTCACAAAATAAATATTTAAAATTCAAACCCCTCTAGCTATTTTATTTTATTTTTACACGCACACACTCCAAGTTGTTAGAGAGATTCGAACCCAGGACCTTATATTCGAGAAAGAACCCGCAAACTACTTCAAACTATTTGGCCCACTCCTGTTGTCCCCCTCTAGCCACTTGGGTGTGCATGCGTTAAAAAACAATAAAAAAAATACATATTTACAATTGTAGTACTTTTAGTTTTAACCTGATAGACCATCTCAAGAATATTGCAATGAACCCATTTTGGTTGGATTTTTTGCAAAATTATATATATATATATAGGGTTAATTATACGACCCCTCTATCCTTTGGTTCTTTGGGCGGATTGCCTTCTATCCTTTGATTTTGGGCGATTTGCCCCCTAACTTTTGAAAAATCATTCACTTGACCCCTTTGACCAAGTTTGACTATCGATTTCTCCTCCGACATGACGATCCAAATTCCAAGACCACCGCCATCGTGCTCGTCTCTCCAAGGAAAACAAAATCCATATCCATCCGACTCTATTAGCCATCAAACACTTCGTTTGTCGTGCGTCACGTTTAACCAACGATTTCTTCTTCGTCGGTTGTCGGATTTTTGATGTCGAGACTATTGTTGTGTTCCTTGCATCGAGAGCTTCAATTTGATATATCATATAAACACATTTGGCATCAACGTCGTACAAATATGCTTTGTTAAAGTTTTTTCAAAAAGATCAAGTGAGCGATTTTTCAAAGGTTAGAGGCAAATCGCCCAAAATCAAAGAATAGGGGAACATTCTGCCCAAAGGACAGGGGTCCGTATAATTAACCCATATATATATATATCTTTTTAGTGTAATTTATGTTAAAGATGTTATATTTTTGGTGCATCTTTCGTTGTAAATACTAAATATTTGACTAATATGTGATAATGATGTAAATGTTATTTTGTTAATGTTTAGAATTATATTTGATGCGATTTTTTAAAATTTCTACAAGAATAATAAAATTTTATGCAAATCAAAAAATCTTAGCAACATAGTTATTTAAAATGATCATACTCACTCAACTTGAATGATCATAATATATATGAATCAATCACACCTGTACACCGTCTAAAAGTCCCAACTTGTCATCTTATAATTATGAAGACATTCCCTCTACTCACAAAATACATATTTAGAATAGCTAAACTTGGTATTATTCGTGCGCCCTGGCCCCCCCACCACAGAACGGGTCGGAATTGAACCGTTGATAGTTTAACTTAACTAGATACCTCGAGTTCGATTTCAAGAACACAATAGATCGAATTCATACCTTATTGGTTTCGATCGAGAGAGAAGAAAAGAAAATAAGGCAACACAAGAAACAAGATTTTGGTTGTAAAGAACTTCAGACAAGCACTACTTGCAGCTTGATCCATATATAAAACAGACATCACAGCACAACTACAATTGGAGCTGAATTTCACAACATCTACAATTCCAGCAGCCAAGACTCAGCTCGAATACAGATTTTAAAGACGACGACAACAGAAAAGAAAGAACGAAAAAGGAGACCCTATTTACTTACACGGCTGAAGCCGGACAAAACCGGCCACGGTAAGAGCTACAAAGTTCAGAGTTCCAAAGAACTCTGAATTATACAACACAGAATAATAGAAACAAAAAAGAATTCCAGAAGGAAATTTCGTCGAATCTTACCTAGTTTTGCCAACAAAGATTTCTTCTACCTTCCTGCATTATCTCAAAGGCGAGCTTATATCTCTCCAACGAAGCTGCTCCAGCCTCAATATAATTCCTTGCTTCTTCCCTCAAACTCCACAACATCAATGCCTTGAAATCTTGGGCTCCACCGCCAGACTCGGCATCTCTTAAGATGCCGTATTTGGCATTTTTAGTCCATCTATGCAAAATATAACGAGACGGGAGTTCCCTTATGTTCATTATTTGGAAAACTTTCAGAGCATGCCTGCAAAGAATGCCTTCAAATTCAAACATTTTACAACTGCAGCTAATATTCAGATTTGAAGCATTGAAAGCGACGGTATTCCTATCGTCGCCATTCCCACATTTTTGTAACAGATATCTGCTAATGGCTCCTTCCACATTTATCTTCATTCCAACATAACTGTAACACTCTAGAAGCTCCTTTTGGAAAGCTTTGAACATTGTGATGGTGTATAGCCTCTTACACTGCTCCTCTATAGGATCTTTTGTGTGTAGATCTACTGCTTGCGCGTTATTGAAAGAATTGATATCGTCTCTCCTTTCCTCTTCCCGTCTCTGTTCTACAGCTCTCTCGTACCGTGCAATGAATTCATTGAGAGGCGTTTGGGGAGTCAAAAGATTGCTGAAATATGATTTTATGCTTCCATCGACAGGAATCCCAGCAAAGAATGTCCCCTTTAGGTGAAGTGGGACCCAGCTTTTCCGCATTCTGTACATCTCTTTGAACCATGCATTCTCCCTCAGGTTATATTTGTTGACAAGCATATTCCATGCGGAATCAAATTCACTAGCTGTTTGGCTCTGAAAAATGCATGTTTCATACTCATACTTAAATTCCGCATCCATCGAGAGCAACGCACCTATATTCTCCTGTTCTTTGGCGAGTATTTGCCAGGTAGAGAAACGGTGGTGGGTCCCGGGAAAAACCTGGGCAACTGAATGCTGAATGGCCCAATCCTGATCGGCCACTATGGAAACAGGGCGGTGCCCCGACATTGCCCTAAGCCATGTTTGGAATATCCAAGTAAAGGATTCCTGAGATTCATCAGCAATTAGGGCACATCCAAGAAGAACTGGCTGACGATGGTGGTTGACTCCAAGAAAAGACGCAAGCGGCACTGAATAATTTCCCCTCCTGTATGATGTATCGAACACAACGGCATCTCCAAACTGTGTACACGAGAATCTCGACCGTGCATCAGCCCAGAAAATGTTCGCGGCTTTACCATCTCGCATTTCGACTCCATAAAAGAATCCCATGTCTTCAGCCTGACGAGATTGGAAGTAATCAAGCAGGATATTATACCAATCATTACCAATATTATTTTCCCGAGCCCTTCGCATGAGGCTGAGGCCTCCATTTGTTTCAACTAAATCCAAATTCTCCAGAACGCTGCTTCCTTCCTCTCTATACCCCTTTGAGGCAACAGTCACAGTTCTAGAAGGATCTGATGGGGTTTCGAATTCGTGATTGTGTTCCTTCTGGAGCCGGTCGACGACCCATCTTCCGGATTCTTGTCTCTGTATTCTCATATATGCTCCACAACCGACTCTTGAAGGGTGCTGATGCCCTTCCTTGGAGCAAACGAATCTTCTAGAAGTAATTGATCCATCAAGCTTGGAACGGAATAACTGACCTATTCTGATCCTGAACCCCGTATTAGATGCATATGTGTAGTAGAACTTGTAAGCTTCGTTTGCAGAATTGAACTCGAGTCCTTTGTAAGGCTCGCCGATGGGTCCCACTATACCATCCATCTCTTCCTTTTTGAGGCGTTTCATATCGACTACACCAGATGGACTATCATCTTCATGTGATCTGATTCCTGTTCTACTGGCCCCACCTGATGATGATCTTGGAGTAGGAAAACTTTTCCTCTGTATTCTAGGTGGGCAAATATCTTCTGAGTTGTCAAAGTCATGATTGTGTTCTTTTTTAATATTGGCTAGAACCCATTTCCCAGAATCGACCTTTTGAACTCTAATGAAAGCTGGACAACCAGTTCTTGAGTTTGTCTGAAAGCCCTCCTTAGAACACACAAATCTTCGGGAAATAACAGTACCATCAACTCTGGATCTATATAGCTGCCCAATCCTGATTTTGAACCCAACTTGGGTCGCATAAGCACTGTAAAATTCCTGAGCCTCTTCAGCTGTATCAAACTCTAAACCAACATGCGGTTCCATTTTGGATTGTCCCACATCATCGCGGTGGCCATTGCTTTTTGCAACAACTAGAGCTGCTGGTTTTGTTCTGACAGTCATGATATTTCCAAAGTCTTCCCTATTCATATCAGTATCTGCATTAATCAGTGAACTAACAGAATTACCAAAATGATCTAGTGCCTCAATTTACAACAAATATCCATGAAAAGCAGAAGCAAATTTCAGACTGTGTTTTGTATTTATGAAAACTATGCTGCTTCAAGGAGATATAAAGAAAGGCAATCTAGAGCTGAACCATTGTCTAAAACAATTCAAAGCAAAGCTCTCAATAATTGCCATAGAATAATCTTGGGCCAAAGTACATTGTATTAAACCAGCCCAGTCCAAATTATAAGATCAGAAACCTATACCAACCATGCAAGTCTTCTTTTCTGGATGTCTCTAGCAGAACAAGTAAGTTCGACAGAAAATCTTTAAAAGTAAAGGGGGGCAAAGGAACTTTATTTCTTTAATAAGGAAATTTGACACGGCCTGGTGGCAGCTAAAATCATTTGAGTAAGCTCCTAAATCGAAGAACACACACGTAAAGGAAAGCATACTGGCTCATAATCCAATCCACGGTTCCTATTAGCCAAAGCTTTCCAAACTAAGTGAGAAAGTTCCCCTTTTGTACTTTCTGCTTCTCCTCCCAGCCACAGGTAATCTTTCATAATTGCATTAGCTCATCAACTTATTGAATTACCAACATCGAATAGTGCAACGAACTATATTACTCACTAACAATCGTCACAACACAGTCAATTGGCCGAGACACCCAAATCTGAAGACCACTAGGAACATATCAAACCAAATTTCTGAGAATTAGGAACAAGAACTACAATAGATAGAAACAGCCAAAACAACTCGAGCATGCAATTCAAAGCAAGCACACAGAATTTTCTATCTAAAACAAAAAACAGAAAACGGAATTAGCTTCAGCTTCAAACATCAATAGAACAGTCCAACTTCCATTTAAACAGACAGATTCTCGTGCAATCAATCTAATTTGAAGTCCAATTAACCAAATCAACCGAATTTTTTTTGGAAAAACAACCAAACCAGAATAAGCAAAAGCCAAAGAAACACAGCATTCCAAACGCCTCAAAACCCCAGAACAAGCGATAAACACACAATATCCGCTAGGGTTTTCTTCTCACCTTTCGCATATCCGCCGAAGCCGAGCAAACAAACAATTCCCCCCAAAAATTAGGGTTCCTCCAGCCTCAAATCCGCCTCAAATCCAAGAAATTCACCGCGAACCAGCTCGCATTGCAGCAGAAAACCAACTGATTCATCAAAAAAACACCTCACTAAAACCAAAGCATCCACAGCTCAACAACGAAAAACAAATCGCCAAAGAACAGAACGAGAAAAAACCGATCCAAGTACAAAATTACGCTACTAAATCAAAAATTTCAACGATAAATTATCACTGAATTCTTGAGAGTGTGTTTGTGGGGTGGAGCTGAGGTGGATTTGGAGTACGGTGTGGGCTTTTGACGGTGGTTGGGGATGGGGGCGTGGAGGGTTCTTATACTGTGGTACGGAGGTGTAGGGAAAGATTGGTATGTCCTCTCATCATTAATGGGGATTCTTGCATTGTAGGACCATCACAAGATTCTTGGATTTTCTTTCTCTTTTTCTTGATTTTGGATTTTATATAATGAAAAATTATAATTTATCTTTCTGTCCTAACATGTCATGTTGAACATTTGTATATATTGTTCTGTCTTATTATGTCATATTAAATATTCGTATTAGATTTTTGTGTGAAATAATTCAGTCTTATGATATTCGTATAATTCAGCCTTATGACATTCATGTTAGATACCATACCAGAACACATCTCATATAGAAGATTTTAAATAAGATGTATTTGTGTCATGGTGTTTAAATCTATACATTTATGGGTGGAAATTTAGTGAGCTATGTTTTTATTTGATTTATTGCAATTATTATTCCAACTTTATGGAATGAGTATGTGTAATTAATTGGATTTTGAGATCAATAAATGATGGAGTTAGTTTGGATTTACTCTCAAGAGTCCAGATATATGGAGTAATGGTTAAAAAGAGAATTTTGAGTAGATTTGAATTCTTGGTTTTTGATTTGGTCACAAATGGTTAAAATCGTATATATTTGAGAAGAATTTGTTGTGTAATGCATGTTTGTGTATTAATACGTGAAAGTTTGTACTTTATCTTTGGGGATTTTATATTTGAATTTTGCGTATAATGTACAAATATGAATACAACCATACAGATATGATAATATAAATTTTTGTTTAAATTTCACATATATAAAGAGTATCGGATACAGTATTCGACACAACATAAAAAGATATTTTAAATGTCCGTACATCATAGAGGAGTTTGTCGGAATAAATTTCATATATTTGACATGTTATTTTGTAAGAATCAATACGTTTGCCCTAAAAAGTACAAATTCTTTTGAATTGATAACCAAAGTTGCCCTATACAAGTATTTAAGTGGTGTAACCGTAACTCATACATTCGATTATATGATAGCGGTTTCGTGTTTGAGTTTTTAAAAATACAACTTCTATCAATAAAGAGAATTTTATACTTTAGTTGTCACCGTCTCAAACCTGAAATAAATGACAAATTAGAAGAAGAAGAAGAAGAAGAAGAAGAAGAGTAAGAAGAGTTAAGGATGTCAGAAAATCGATTATCACTATCAAAGATTATTCAACATTAAAATCATCAAATCAAATATGATATGCCAAATTCTCCTAAACAATAAGCAATAAATCAAATCACTCACACATTACAGCACCCCAGAAGTTTTGAAATCTTCATCCCTATGTTTAAATCTTCACTCCAAATCAATGAACACAAAAGAAAGAAAGATTGGAATAGGAAGCATAATATGACCTTTTTTGGGCCAATTTTGAGTTCTTGTGTGTCGACGTCTCCCTTCGAGTTTTTTTCCAGAAAATTGTTTGAGTTGGTTAATGGTCAATTTACTTTACATTCGAGGCAGACGATGCTATCTTGATACATTAAAGGCCTGAAAAAAACACATAAGAAATGGGAAAAATAGCGGTCTGTTTTTAGAAACTTAAAATCGATAAAATGGCAATCGAAAGTTATATAGATTAGTGTATATCTATAGAAATCATACCTAAGGTATGAGATTTGGAAGCCGGGATACTCTTTGTATTTCCTTCATTATCATTTCCTTTTCCTCATCAAACTGATCATCTTCAGAACCTGTGTGTAAAAATGTTCCTTTCCAGTTAAGTAGAAAGTCTCGACTAATATCTTTGGAAAAATAGCCAATTTGGACTGGAAGGATTAACCTTTGCCAGGAGATAGATTTTCGAGCAGTTCTAACAGCTTTTCGTGGTTTTTGGCCAGGATGATTTTTACATCTTGAGGTTTATTCGGGTTGGCTACGAAAACCTGCAATTAGAGTGAGAATATAAAATAAGTTGAAAATGGGATACACCAAATATGTATTGCCTAATGTAATTACTACTCATCTAAGTGTACCAAAACGACAAAGGAGAAATTTGAAAATAAGGTAATATCTGCATCTTATTGCACTACAAATATATCAAGATAAACCAGATTCCAGGGCAAAATGAATATAGCAAGACAACGAAATACATGTATTACCTTGAAAATATGAAAGGCGGATATTCGGATGTTTTTGCTTGAATCCTGTGAAATAGAATTCAACAAAAGAAATTCATGCTCCCAAAACACCTCAACAGAATTCTCAGTTGCATTGAAATAATCCTTTTCCTCATTCATAACCGTATCACTCTTTCTTGCTTAAAAAACATGTGATGCATGAGGAAGTTCAATAATTATTAGCTCAACACGTGTGGCATCTTTACAGAATTTTCACTAGTTGGAAAATTAGAGTTAGTCCATACCGTGAGCAACATCATTATGACTTTTAAGTGGGGGAGCTCTGCAATATATTGCTTCATTATGTGGGAATTTGGAGCTTCCAATAGAAAATCCGAGAGCAGCTACGGTCATTAAAACTGACATGTTAATGGAAGCAATAATGAGAAGAAGCTAGGCTATATTGAAAAAATAACTAACCTTCAAAGACTGCCTTCTAGTCACATAGTTTTCTGACATCAAAAGTTTATTGTATTGCTCAAAAAACTGAAAACAAAAAGAAAGGTTTCACATGATAAGCAAGATTAAAAAAAAAGATATTTATGATAATATACAGGGACAACTAACATCTTTCTTGTCAAATGGACTTCATTTACAAAATTTCTTTATACTAAATAAACTGTAATACTAAAGAGATTTGTAAAACCTCATTATAGTGAGCAGTCAGGAATTCAGAAACTTGAGAAGGATGTCTAGTGAGCAAATCCTGCCAAATTTAGTTTCATACGATAAATAATAGCAGAGAAATACATCAAGGAATTAAATAATTGAGAGGGGAAATAATAAACAACATATTGTGACCTTAAATGTAATAAATGCGTCAGAGGAAACATCAAAATTAGGTAGCTCAACAAATTTGAAGAACAACTCGAAGCTAGGGGACTCCAGAACGTATCTGAAATAAGATTACGGAACTTTTTCTTGTGAAAGATCTGCAATATAACAAGAGGCCTTTCTCTCACTCATTTTTGAGCAGCACTAAAAATGGACTTTTACAAGAACACAGAGAAAAGTGAAAATGAATATCTCTTACTTTGCAAGAGCTGGCAATTTGATGCATTCCCTTAGCATATGTCCACAGTTCAGCGCAATTTCTTTGTTATCATAGCTGCTTGTCAGACACAATAGTAGGAATCATTTTATTGGGAAAAGGGAAACAAATAAAGTGCAGACATATGAAAAAGAGAGTTCCACAAAGATATTAGTAGAAATATACATGAAGTACTACTTCAAGGTTTCTTGAGCTAAATTGCCATAGAACCGTTTTATGGTTGAGTGAAACTCAAAATGACTTCACAATATAGATATAAATTGAAAAGTTTGAATGCCGGTAGTTACTTTATAAAATTCTAATGTATAAAAAGGTATGAAGAATCTCACCTAACAACAAGAACGTCAAGCAAATCTAGATGGTTCTCCACATATTGCACACAGCAAAATATCGAATCAACCTTTTGCTTAAGCAATATCGACCAACAATGGACTATAGTTTTCCTAGTCTGTTCAGGACAAAATAGATTAATAAAGGAATAGATAATAAGTAGTAATAAACTTTTACAGTTTCAGGTTTACTTTACTCTCTATAGTATATTCCACAACTTACTTCCCACGAAAGAATCGATAACTTGTCAAACAGAAGAGGAATGACATCTTCATCACAAATTTCAAGCGTCAATTGTGAAATTTGATCTGCACTTGGCTCAACTTCACCATCTCCTGACAACATAGTTTTCATTGCTATTATGTTCTTGTCAACTTCCTCTCGCGCCTGCAATAAAGTAAAGAAGAGATCAATAAAGTTTAACCTTTTGAACATCAACACGACGATTCAATAAATTTTGAATACAAATTCTATCTTTGAGTCATGCTGGTTCGTACTCAAAGTATTCATCAAGCTCAAGTTATTTTAAACCCATAGATTGATTTGGTGAATCCACAATCCATCAAAAAAATCAGCTGCTACATCAATCAGAAGACTTCAGCAATCATGCTGATTGCAAGGCAGATAGAAAATCTATTGCCTACTAAGTAATTTCCTAAACCATTCACTGAATACTTCTTTTTAGATAACACACAGATATATATACATGAAAATATGCATATTAATTAACCAGAATTTTTCTGGGGAATTGAATTTGAAACGACGTAACAATTAAATCTCGAACACAAAATAATACTCAAACATAATAAAAATCATTAATCTCATAATCACCAAACCATAATCCTCCAACACCACATACGAACCGCATTTGCAAATTCCAGCAGTTTCTACCAAAAATTACTGAAACAAAAGCTCGAGAAGAATCGGTAATTTACCTTCTCCAGGGATTTGACTTCAGCCACAGTTTTCGCGTCGAGCGCCAGGAGACTATCCTTGATCGCCCTCACCAATTCCTGTGGGGTTTTCGGCCTCGATTGCTTGAAGAATGAGAACGACATTATACTTTTCCAATCGCTTGACTGAGAATTTCGAAAAACTTCTCACAATAATCGTTCGAGTTTCTCGTGATCTACTGAAAATTTTTCGCCAATGGAGCTCTCTGATTTTTGGGAATTTTGATTGATTGATTGATTCATAATTGTCTTCAGTTGGAGAAGCGTGTTTGTGGAAAAAGCGCGAAAAGCTTGCGTTTCTGTCTAGAATCGCGTTTCTGTTTATTCATAACTTTATTTATTTATTTATTTTTTTGAAGGGGATCTAATCTTAATGGAATGAGATAATTGAGTCCGTTAGGAATGGCTCGAGCTCAATGAGAGTAAAATTGCTCGAGCCCGATACGAGGTGGGTTAAGGCTCAACTCGACTTGACAACTTCGAACCTGGACTCGAGACTGACTCGACAACTTCGACCATGGGCTCGAGTTTTGGGCAACTCGACTTAACTTATAAATAGCATCCTTATCAAATGAGTTAAAGGTAAAATTCAATTTAGTCTTTATTTAACTTTTATATTTGGGTAGTTATGCTCTACGAGTCCAACCCCATGCGAGTTTTTTAAGATTGATTTTGAATCTGAGTATTGCGTAGATTGATTATGCAAAAATAAATAAAAATGAATCTCACATTATATTTCTTGATTCTATATTTAATAGGGTTTTCTTGATTCTATATTTCATAGGGTTTGAGTTGTGGTTCAAATGAATCCCATATTATATGTTTTTATTTAATATTTTATTGTGAGTTCAAGTTGAGTCATATCATTGAAATTTAAAGTTTGTTCTATCCGCGATAGTTGCAGTTACACTTAGAAACACAAATATGATACGTTTAGTTAAGTTAGTTAGTTTATCATCGGACTGCTAAGCTGCATTGAATTGTTGTATATTATAATCCATAGACACTTTTAAAAATATCATTTTATTGTGTCTTATGGTTTCGGACACTTTTTACAACACTCCTTACGTAAAAAATTTAAGAATAAAATCTTTATTGTTGCATCCACATCGTATCGTATTCGTATCGTCGTGTCTGTATCCATGCATCATAAATGATATATCTATATTGCTTTAGACTCATACTTTATAAAACCTACGTATAATAGGAACCTTTTTGTAGTGATTAGTACTCTACAAATTGTATAATGTTGTGCATAATCCAACTTATCATTATTATTAGCATTAACTCAATTTATATATATTTTTAAAAAAGTGGTATAATTACTACCATTTGTACCATTAATCGACACAATTCTAAGCCTAAAGACCTTAATCATATTGTTTTCATATAATTTAATCTTAATTTGATTGATACCAAAAAGATGTGGGCATAAAATGAGATGATTAGTTTGATATTTTTATATAATTCATGGGCACAAGAGTAAATTATTGATTGACAGAGCTACATGCGCAAATGAGCACTCAAAAGGCCCACACCATTTTCGGGAAAATTGTATTACGGCCCCTGTAGTTTATAGTATTATCATACTTCCCCTTATAGTTTATAGGATTTTAGAATCCTTCCAATTTTGTTGAAAGTTTTTCCCAAAATTTGGAAGGTGTACATTAGGTGCTCATTTACTAATAAATTGTAATAAGATATTAGCTGATAAGTGGTATAGGTTTGCAGTTCAACACTACATTTTTTTTCTAGTTCACCACTATACTAGTTTTACTAATTAAGAATCTTGTATTTTTGTTTGTGGATATACACCCGCTATTAGCAAGAGAGATGCATATATTTTATATTCCATTATGGGTTCGAGTGTTTTATATCACATTATGGATTTAAGCTTGATCAAGCGTTCTATATCTCATTATGAGTTCGAGTCTAGTTAGATCATTTAGGTATAAATTTATTTCTTTCAATGATAGTTATATCCTCAGAGACCCGAATAAGAGACCTTCTCTTAGCTAGTACTAACACCAAACTGCTAAATTACACCATTTAATAGTAAAAAACATATTACACCATGGATACAAAACTACTTTAGCTAGGAAGAACAATGATACTCCTCTTGTCACAAAAATAAGATACACTATCATTTATGTATAATAATCAACCAAACCAAAGCCAAGTAGCATCGTCTTAGATAGAGATGCAAGGGAAATGTTGAATGGATCATATATTGTGTCAGTGCTAGAGAAAAGGCAAACCAATAAATTAAGGTAACTTAGAGAGTCTTGAGCTGAGGGAACATCATGGCCTTAGAAAATCCAATATTATCAAATCAACCCCTTCAGATATTAGATATTGCATTTATTCTTTCTAATGTTCGAAATTTATTGATGCTTTCGATTTTGATTTTTCTTGATCGGGTCTGAGTAATTTTATTATATGAATTATATTAGTAATGCTATTGTCGTGAAGAAGCATACTATAAATTCGATTCTATACCTACTCACAGGGACGGAGTCAGGGGCATGTGGAGGAACCCGTCCTCCTAAATTTTGGGATCTTTTTTAATTTTATATATATTTTTTGAAATATTTATATTTTTGTCCATCAAATTTTTAATTTTATTTTTTCCATTTTGATATTTTAATTTTCGCCCCTTTTATGTTAAATTCTGATTTGTTGATCTTAAACTCAAGTTTAATTTACAAAATAATATCTCAAGTACTGCTACTTATACCCCCCAGCATTCTAATTTTAATGCGAAACAACCCTAATACGAATCGTAACACTATGACGACACCCTACTTGAGGGACTTATTTACACACAAAAAAAAATGTTGGGTTTACATCTCGATGTAATTAGTAATACCGAAGGGGCGAATTTGTAACTGTGCCTAAAATTCAGAGGTAGTATTCGTAATTTATCCGTTGTCTGTGATAAATTCAATCCTCAAAATGATATTAATTAATCATAGAAAAAGAATAAATAAATTAAGTGATTATACATAATTGAAATAGATGATGCATAGATACGAATATGACATAATATGAATATAGCTACCGCGGCCTGATTTTTTTTTATTTTAATTTTCCACGTGAAAAGTGTCAGATATAATATCTTACGCGTGTATCTGACACAACATGATATAACAAAATAATATTTTTGTAAGTGTTTGTGCATCGGACATAGAAAGAAATAAAAGAAACTGAAATATTAGGTGTGCGTGAAGCAATGAATAGAGAGATTTGCATGCATGAGAAAGAATGATGGAGCGTGCATGTTAATTAGGGTTTTCTCATCAGCTTCGAGAGATTTTATTTGCTTCTTCATTTGCAGGGCTCGAGGAATTCTTTTATATATAAATTGTATGTATATTCACACATACACACGTGTGTCTGTGTTTGTTTGTGGGGGCAAATTAATTAATTTACAATAAGCACTTGAAATCTCTCGTAACATGTCTTGTTTGCTTCAAAATCTTGAAGCTTGCAACTACGATCAATCATGGCTTCTTCTCTTTGTAGGGAAGTAATTAGTGAGGAGAGTGAGTTTGTGATAAGAATTAGAAATTTTGTCTGCAGACTGAATTATTGACAAGTGATCAAAACCCTATAGGCCTATTGTCAAATGATTTAGGTTGTTCTCGTTTGTTTTTCCGTGGTTAGCACTATCGCGGTTAGAAAACATCCAGACTTATAACCAAATTTTGGAATCGAATAACTCAAAATGAATCAAAATTCCCTGTGGAATTTCACTATCGACCCGACAAATTATATGGCTTTCTTTGTTATTAACGTATGCCAAATTAACAAATTACAATCTATGTTTTCATTCTTATAATATTACGTTGGATGCGAGTTGTTTATACGCGATTTACGCAAAGACTCATTGCCAATTGACCGTTACACCGATGGTCAATGCTGCTCGAACGGCTGGGCGCCCTTGCATGGGGCCAATGAGGATTCCGATTACCACTTTCCGTATAAGGGGCCAATCTGATTCTCTTATCAGCGAATTATCTCATCCAAATAAGTTTAAGCAGCCTTACTTTAATTGTATTGGTGCCCGTTCGATGAACGATTTTATTTTCCGACGGCATCATAGCTCTAATAGTATTGATTATCCTTGGATCATGCACCACTGTATCTACTTTGCTTTGGTTGTTTTATATATGAGGTGGAGACCTCGGTAAAAACTCCACGGCTTCCTACCGGTTCCTTCCAAAAAAAAAATGTTTCTGCTTGTGTGTGTGTGCGCAAATATATATATATATGATTACGTTGGAATATTACTCATTCCAAGCTATCTAACAGGAAGAAGTGCATAATTAGTCCTTGATGCCAGAGAGGGTAACCTGTATTTCGAATAGTTTTTTTGGTTTTTGGTGAATAATAAAGTATAATTACACAAACAACGAAGATAAAGTAAAAATAAATACTGAAAATAAAGTGCACATGCAATTTATGCCGGTCATTAAACTTACTTTTCTCTCTAAATTTTTAATTTGAGAGTTTCGCAGAGATATCTTAAGATTATAAGCAATTTTGTAATTTCTTACAAGCCAACACACTTGTAGGATAGACAAGTTACACAACTCGCCTCTCTTACAAGACTCACATTAAAAGAATGATAACCCGATGAACTTCCAACTACACTGAAGTCCAGTACGAAGTACCACCAAAAAAATACACAATGAAGAGCTATATTATCTACTTCGCTCACAAAGACTTATCACAAAGTCTTTACAAAATACTCTCAAGAGCTCTATTGCTTGAGGTTCCGTCTTACTAACTCACTCTTCTTGATCTAACAAATTCTGAATATTATTTTAAGTAAAACATGTGTCACCAAAAGGCAAGTAAATATTAGTTCAAACATCAACCAAAAAATAAATAAAGTTCAACCGTCCCTAACTCATCAATCGAAGTTTCAGAGTCCAATTTAACTTCCAAACCACCACCAATTGTCTCACCAAATTAAAAGGTTTGAGTTGGATCGAGCCACATATTTTCCGAGTTTTGAAAAAAAAAAGTTAATTATAACCCTATTAATAATTGTGGAGAGAGATGTACATATACGTACGCGTGCAAGCATGTACGGCGGCTAAAAGTCAGTTATAACCCTATAAATTAAATTGTGGGGACTTTATGTTTGTTAAAATTGGTTCAAAAATAGATTACAATAATATGGGGCCTTCCTTTGCTATGGAGATTGGCTACACACTTAAGATCATGTGTAGTTTCATGGGACTTTGTCGGGGCATACCATATATATTTCTATGTCGATATAATAATTACTATCTGTTATCACACTTATATATATATATAGAAAAATATTTGATTTTAATTATCGTCAACATGCAAAAGAGAGAGAAATTATATTTATTTTAAGATATTTGATTTTTGTGTAAAAGGGCAAAATAAATCGATAAATCGATAATGGGGTCGATTTGTTGTCCTTTCATCATCAAATATATAAGAAAAAAAAATGCTTATAAACTAGAGAGTTTAAGAGTAATAAATCGATATCTTTTCTGAGTAGTGATTTAATTTCATTTTCAAATGATATGACTCGATTAGTTTGGGAATTGATCCCGTGGCAAATGGGCTCGCGAGTTCAGAATATGATAAATTTTGAAGTAGGAAAGATTATACTTCAACATTCAATTCATTCTACACTTCTACCAAAATGTATAGCTGTTAATTGATATAAATTTTATGGATCTTTAACGCCTTAAGTGTGCTTCAAGATGGGGTTTAATTAATTGCTAATTGATAGTGATTGCTACCCTAATGTGTGCATTAATGCATAGGCCAACATTAGACAAGTCATGCATGTAGGTAATTTTATATTGAGTTTTACCTAGACCAAAGTCGGAAATCAAGAAGATATGCTTGTAAATTATATATTTGATACGAACCTAGTTGTCACATCAAAATTATAATTTTTTTTGGCAAGCATGACTAAGGTGATGTAAGAGAATAATGTGACCAAAGGAACTAGTGGGGCCAAATTAGGATTAAATTTAGAGGGTTGCTATTTTTTTATTTTTATTTATGGGTTTTCTTTTCTAGTATTGTCACGAAAAAAAAAGATTTGAATTTCGATAGTCATATTTATAGAAAACTCGGTGGAAAAGTGGCTATACAGATAGGTTTCTAAAGAAAAAGAACTCGTTCCTAACAGTAGGTTTGTCAAAAGTTATTATCCACATATTTCCGATGAATTACCAACGAAAATATTCAAAGTAAAATTTTAAATACCTAATAGATCTAATGGGAGTAGATGGAAATCTCATCAGGAATAGAGAAATAAAAGAGAATAATTTTTATCAGTTTTCTCATCGTATTCGAATATCATAAGCCAGATAATTGTAAGTTCTTGAATTATAAAATAAAAAAGAACAAAATCATAAAAATTTGTAACCCCAATAATCCACAAGGTTTGGATTTTCAATATTTCCCATTTTTATGTAAGAAAATAAAAGAGAAAATTGCGATGCACCCCAAGGAAGATTTTGGACTAAAATTTGAATGCATGCTCACCTTTACAACCCCCAAAGTTTGAAAGTATTAAGTAGTTGACCAATTTTCTTGTTTTCTTTTTTCCAAATGTATGGAAGTTTGGTGGTAGGCGTGCAGACATATAGAGGAGGGATGTGGTCATAATTTGAGTGTGCCACAATACATTATTATGAATATCGATTCTCCCTGTTTTCTATACAAACTTCATTTCTTGAAGTTTAAATAATTACACAAAACCCCATTCTTGTGTATGTGTGTGTACTGCTATGATGTACATACTCACTAGAGAAGTACAGAGTTGTATCATGTATGTATGTATGATTGAGTTTGGAGTCTTTGTTTTTCACTTGAACAAAAGTAACTTAGAAGCTAAGGGGGATTTTTTTTTTCTTGCATTAGTAATTCTTATGTATGTGTTGTGATCTATCTAGATAACAAAATATTGGAATTTTTTACATATAAATAATGAATTTGACAAATAAAAAGGATGGGGAGACTCCTCTTTTACGGTATCTCTCGGTTCAAGATCATAAGATTCTCGTAGATCAACATCTTTTGAGCATAATTTAATTGTGAACTGCCGGAGCCTCTTGATCCGTGCTTGAAAGGCGAAAATTACACATACTTGGTGCAAAATAAACAAATATTCTAATTTTATCGCTAAGAAAGGTCATATGTACCATGAGCTGGTAATTTGTAAGACTTTGCTAAAGGAGATGAGATTCCTTTCCTTTGCAAAGAAAGTGATAATAATCATGAAGATGGTTTTAAGTAGTAGAAATTTCTTAATCTTTAACTAAATATTAAAGGTTCGATACCTAACTTTGAGCATAAACAACTTTAAATTATTTGATCAGTTATGACATTATTTGAACTGATTATAATTCAACGACATAACTAACTAGTTATCGAAATTAATGATGGATGCTCTGATCTAAATTACATTCTAAAACCTGAAATTGTAACATATTACAAACTTATTATTGTCAACTTATTCTATACAAACTCTTCAACTTAGATGAAGTACTCTTTAGGTTTAAAGTTTTATACTCATAACCCCCCAACCCCCTCTTCCCTAAGAAAAATACATTAAAAAACAATGGATATTCTAATTATTTTAGGTACCACGCCTGATATCTTAGTGTACAATTTTAAAATCCTCAATTTTTATTATTTTTTGGTTGAAAACAATTGATGATATTGAGCACGACTAACATTCTTTATGCACACCTGCTTACCTCTGAAAAGACGTACTTGTCCCTTTCAACCCTTTACTTTCACCCTATATTTATCCCAACACTAATTTTCACTCCCCCTTAATTACTATCATTAATGTCCATATATATAAAATAATTGCATATTCTTGCATTTAACTTTTTTTTCTTCACAAATCCATTATTTAGTGATAAATATCTACGTCTATGAATTAATTTATATATATGAATTTCACAGTTCTGAATATTTGTATTCTTGACAAGCTCAAATTCAAAAATAGATATATTTTATTTGTTATAATAAAGTGAATTAATTGTGAATCTTCGAATAAAAGTAATTTACGATGGCACAGGACAAGGGTTTTACAAGTCAGAGTCGGGCTCACAGAGTCGAGGGCTTTACAAGTCAAAGTCGGGCTCAAGCTCAACCCTACTCGTTGGATTTGCAAACGGGCTTGACGCGTTTGCATACATCTCTAAGATATTTGTGTATAATTCGCATTTTCTTTCAATTAAATATTAGTATACTACATATACTCATACTCCATCTTCACACATTTGTATACATTTTCTTGACATTTCTTTAAAAAGAAAAGTAAAAATGAAAAACAAGAAACAATAAGTATGGGATGCCATGAATGTAGATCATATTGATGTTTGTTGTCTTCTAAAAGATCTCACAACACCAAAAATAACCATCATCTTCCACTCATTATGCTTCCAAATCATTCTTTCTTCTTGCCTCACTAGCATGCCCCCACCCTACCCCCCCCCCCCACCCCCTCTCTGTTCTTCCAACCTATATATATATACACACTCCCCTGTTCCAGCCACAACACCTCAAAACTTCCCATTTCCCACACACATCACACACTAAAAACACATTCTTTCAATCAAAAACCAAAACCCCACTTGAAATCTCACCATCAAGATCAAATTCTCACAATCACCCTACATACTCTGCACATTGCTCTGTTTTTTCTTGCACAATGGCGGTTTCCGGCTTCGAAGGCTTCGAGAAGAGGATCGAGCTCCACTTCTCCGGCGATGACCCCGTCGCCGGAAAAGGTTTCCGGCGACTGGACTTCTTCTCGCTGGAGAAAGTTCTGCATGCGGTGCAGTGCACCGTAGTGTCAGCTGTGGGGAACAAGTACTTTGACTCTTATGTGTTGTCTGAGTCGAGCTTATTTGTTTACCCCACAAAAGTGATCATCAAGACTTGTGGGACAACTCAATTGCTCAAATCTGTGCGTTTATTGGTGGATTATGGTGTCACTCTAGGGTTAACTCTATGTGGGTGCAGGTACACCAGGGGTAGCTTCATTTTCCCTGATGCACAGCCAAAACCTCATACGAGCTTCAAGGAAGAAGTCATGTATTTGGAGGAAAGTTTGCCCAAGAATCTCTCATCCAAGAAGGCATCCATCATGAACTCCAAATCTTGCTACAAGTGGCATGTTTTCACTGCTTGTGATGAGGGGAGCATGGTGGGGTCCCTAGACGTGCATGCAGACGATTTGTACACCGTGGAGATTTGCATGACGGAGTTGGACCGGGTTTCGGCAAAGAAGTTCTTTCGCCGGTTCAATGATGGGAAGACGGGGGACACAGCCGGGAGGGAGATGACTGAGGTGACCGGCATAGGAGATGTTAATGAGAATGCTCTTATTTGCGATTACGCGTTTGATCCTTGTGGTTACTCGATGAATGGGATTGATGGGGACCGTTACTCGACGGTGCATGTTACTCCGGAGGATGGGTTCAGCTATGCTAGTTTCGAGTGTGTGGCCTCGATTTACGACGATAAGGAGGAGATTCTCGAGGTGTTGAAGAAGGTGGTGAAAGTTTTCAGACCAGGGGCATTGTCGGTTTCCACGACTTGTGCTGTAGGGGATGATGTTTGGAGATGGATGTCGAAAGCGATAGAGCCGTTGGGGATGAGACTGAGGAGTTGCGCAGCTGACGAGTTTCCGGAGGCCGGGTGTGTCGTCTTCCAAACGTTCACCGCTCGTCGGAAGTAGGAGGGCGGAGGTGGAAGCGGAGGAGGTGGACATGCCAACTTGTTTAAAAGAGTAAAAATGGGGGTGCCAAGTGGAAATTAGTGAGGAACTTTTCTAGGGTTTAGGTGGAATTCTTTTTTTCTTTTTTCTTTTTATTTCCTTTTTTAGGGAATATTAATATTGTTTGTGCATGCCAATTGATGTCATTGCATTGGGTGATGATGATCCAATGTGGGGTTTACTTTTGTCTAGAGAAAAAAAAATTAAATATTTTCATTAGTCATGTTGAAAGAAGATGGGATTGGAGATGGTGTGTGATAACATCATAATATTGCACCCCACTTTTATATATGGCACGCCTAGTAAAATTTTTGAGGTCATGGTGGGGATATAAAGTGCTCCTTTCTATGGTTTTGATCATGTTTATATAAATTTTCTACCCTTTCAAATTCTTGGTCTCTCTCTTGATGTTTATGTAAATTTTCTACCCTTAATTCAAATTCTAGGTCTTTCTCTCGAGCAAGGTTCGTAGATTCGTGGTATATGAGTGCGGTCTCGGAATTCAACAATTAATATTAACCTAAAATTAAAATTAAAATATTGCCTAAGAAGAATATTTATTAGTTACGCTGGTACTAATTACCTTATTATATCTATATTTATACTTTCTCGATGTCGGAATGGGGCATCACACCCCCTCCGTCTCTCTCTCACTCTCTTCTCAGTATCCCTCTATCTCCATCTCGAAAATCTTATGTTGATTTCAATCTATGATGCACAGTTACAGACACGATGATATAGACACAATACGAAACGGATAGGATGATAATATTTTATTTTGAATTTTCTACGTCAAGAGTATCAGGCACGGTATCCAATACGAATATCTAACACTATACGATACAACAAAATCATATTTTTAAAAATATTTTTACTTTATAGAATTCAACCAAGGAGAGGCTAGCTGCCTCCAAGAAAATGGTCAGCAAGCATGCTTAAAACAGTTGAATTAAGAAGATTTCAAAAATCATAGGTAGGTTGGAATGGTGACTTCAATTGATTTAGATGGGCTCAACCCCATGCAACTTTATTATACATGAATTGAATTTGATTCCTCTCTTTTAAGCAATAATAATAATAATATTAATGCATGCATGCATTGGGCCAAGTGTGCTTAAACATGCAACAAGATTGATTGTACTGAATGATAAGAAAAACACAATTATTAATTTAATAATATGTGCTAAAGGAGTTGTATTTGCAAGTTGACTCACATATAAATGTATGTAGGGGTGGGTGCGGGACGGAAAATTGATTAGGTGTTCAATCGGATAATTTGAGTACCGTAATGATACCTCATCCCGACTTATGTAATGAGTTTCAAATACCTTTTTCAAAAAAATCAAAATTTTAATATATCCGATTCGATCGAAAAATATTCAATTGAATACCGAATTCCGCAACCCAAACGCACATTCCTACATGCATAAGCATTTCTCCTTCCCCAAATGTTTGTGATAGGGGTTGGGCCAATTACAGTGGAAATTGATTGCTAGATAATTTAGATTTGAGAGTAACATTCACATAGCTCACAATACACAATTTATGATATGAAGTATAGTTTACTATTCATTAGGTGGAATTGATTTATCGAATTGTTTGGTTCAAATTAATCTGAATTTGGTCTTGATAAATTATAGAGTTCGAATTCTGAGTTGATTATTGGAATTTTCGTATCAAATTTGTGGATTTTCAAGATTTAATTACAATCCCCCTCACCGAAAAAAAAAAGACTTAATTACAAACATTATATATCTTATAAAACTACTTTTTTTCAAATATATCAAGTGATAAAGTGCAACCTCTACGCTATCTGAACCACATCATTGAGGGGCTAAACGAAAAGGGTTATTTCAATCTTGAAAAATCTCGGTAATCACCTCACGATTTCATTGTTCGATTTTTTAAAAAAATCTTGAAAAACCATCTAAATCAAGAAATTAATTGATCACCCAAGTACCATACATAAAGATAATATTCCAAGAATGGAACATCAATACCTTCTTATAAAAGAATCTTGGAGACAAGAAGATAAGAATTTTGACACTTGAATTGGCCTAGAGATGTCTTCAAAATGTGTGATGGGAAGTGCATTAATCACACATATGTTACTATTTTCTCTCTCTATATATATATATAAAGTAATTGTTTTCTACCAAATATAAATATAGTTACACATTGAACTACTTTGGTTTCATATCATAAGTCCACACCTTATAATTTGCTTCATATTACAAATATCCCCTTCATTAGGCTCTAAAAAATTATAAATCTTTTTTCCTAAAAAGCTAAATGTGTATTGTTAGAGTTGTCCCACTACTAACACCGTGAATCTTACAGTTTGCGATAATGGTAACGCGTACATATTCAACAGGTTATTATAAGTTCGCCGGTTCTCAATTGCGGTTTCTTGGTGTCGTCGATGATTCCATAATCCATATCAATCGATTTTGATAAGTTTTGCTTGCCGTGTTTTCTTTGCAATTATCCGAATACAAAAAAGCTTTTGCTTTTAGCTTTGTTATATATAAAGGTTGATACTGAGTTCTTTCTACTTGCTTGCTTCTTACATTTCCAAAGCACGAGTCTTTTTCATATCAACCAAGAAACAATCCTTTCTTCTTTGTGATCATTTCGTGTTGATTGGGTTATTCGTTTATTCCAACCTTGTTCGCATTCACTTTCTCAGAAAAATGTTG
>JBBMKE010000011.1:5926604-5939899 GCA_037834125.1 Lippia alba | reverse complement strand
CTCCTTACTCCAATCCCAACGCCAACCGTTTACCGAATGGCATTTCTGGCGGTGCAGGTCATGAATATTCTAATGGCAGTTTCGAAGAGCATTGATCAGATCAGATCCATTACAACATATGCCAAGGTTCTTGAGCAATCCCATCTAGCCAATCAAGAGAGAAAAACAACTTTCAGACAGCCTCAGTTTTTGCGAGGACAGAAACTTGTTTGTTTGGTCTCATATTTTGCAGAATTTTGGTCTTTGGATTTGTTCCAATGATGAGAACAGCATACTTGTGGTGGACTTGTTCTGATGCTAAGGCGATCATGTGTCTAAATTAGAGATTATGTTAATTCCGGATATGAAATGACAAATTTACCCGCAAGATTTCCGGAAGGTTGCGTTAGAGATACCCCGCGAATTACATTTAGTATCTCGATGGTTTTGCATAATTACAAAGTAACCCATTGGTAACTTTTAGGAGTTTCACATTCGAAAACTTCAATCTCGTCCCCATTTGTTTTTATAGAATTAACAGGAACTCCACTTAATAAAAGTAACAACCAGGGCGAACTGTTATATATGTGCTTATTGTATCTCCTATCAATATTATTATTATCGAAAGTAGATGTCTTTACGTTGGAAGGTAGATGTCCCGATTTAATGTGGATTTATATGTGAATGTAATTCATCCACACAAAAATAAAACCCAAAATCTTTACATTAAACAACACACAACAAGAGGCCCAAAAGGCACCAATTCCTTATCCAAACCACACTTCATTCCCACCAAAATAGTGGCTCACACTCACTCTCATTCTCACACACAACATAAAAACCCCAAATAAATAAATTCAAACCCCATTAAATAATAAAAATAAAAAAAAATAAAGAAAAAGAATTGACAAGACACATACATAGATAAGAATGTTGTCCAAAGACTTCGATCTTCCCGAGGAATTGGTGGAAGTTCTTCCCTCCGATCCCTTCGAACAACTCGATGTCGCCCGGAAAATCACCTCCATTGCCCTCGCCACCCGCGT
The DNA here is from genome assembly GCA_037834125.1 of Lippia alba. Taxonomy (NCBI): domain Eukaryota; kingdom Viridiplantae; phylum Streptophyta; class Magnoliopsida; order Lamiales; family Verbenaceae; genus Lippia; species Lippia alba. Next base: position 5,938,874 of record JBBMKE010000011.1, on the reverse strand, counting down.
CTCCGCCCTCGAGACGGAGGTTTCCGACCTCCGCCACCAGCTCGCCGACCGCGACGCCGTCGTTTCCGGCCTCGAAGCTCAACTGCAGTCCCTCGACGCCTCCGCCGGAGAGGCGGCGGAGAAGCTCGCCGAAGCCCAGCTGGAAAAAGTACGAGCTTATCTGAATTTTTAAATGTTTTAAATTGCGACGTGTTATTTTCACAGTGACATCGGTATTTTTATAAAGATTTTTAGATTGGTGTATATCCGTGTTAACACTTGACTCATGTTTTGTCGGAAATTGTTAATTTTTTATCTGGGAATGAGATACGTGTTACAATGAATGGATATGACGATCTAAAATATTTAAAAGTTCAAATAAAAAGTTGAAAACACCGTAAACCGTACATGGGTTACTTGTTAATTTATTCTTTCTTGTTGAAATGGGTTTAGGAGAGGTTGATGAGGGAGAATTCGCAGCTGAGCAGTACGGTGAGGAAGCTGACTAGGGATGTTGCAAAGGTATGATTTTTGTAATGGGATTGACATTTTTGGAGTTCGAGGATGTTAAGGTTTTAGCATTTCTTCTTTTGTTGTTGTAGTTGGAAGGATTTAGGAAGACACTCATGAGGTCTCTTCAAGAAGAAGATGAAAACTCTGTAAGTCAAATTGACTTCTATATATATGTGTGTGTGTCTGTGTACTGTGTATATGTATGTACATACAATGCACGGACACGACATGGGTATGGTAACACGAATTTCTTCTTGATTTCCCACGTTAGGAGTGTTAGATACGTTGTCCGACACAACACGGCAATATGATACTTTTAGACGTGTCCGTGCATCATAGTATATAACTATATATTGGTGAAAATTTTGCTAATTGCAATAATCAGTACAAGTATGGTGGTTTTAAGTGTTTCTAACTTAATTTGGGGCAATGTGGCAAAAACCAGCAAATATGTGGGCGGAAATGGCATTAATGTAAACATGGATGTAGTATAGCTTAGTGTAAACTTGAGTGAGTTAAGGACTGGGTCAGGAATTTTGTCTTTCTTTACTATTTTTAGTGGATAATACTTGAATGTTGATCAAAATATATATTTTCTAAAGCATATGCTTTCTTGATGTTGTATGATATTTTCTTCAATTTAAAAGTTTTATTTCATACACCTGAGAAAGTTTCATTTTTGAAATGATTTCAATGTTGCCATCGAGTCCACTGTGCGTGTGTGTGCGTGCACGATCGTGTGGATATTGTATCTATGTATAGCAGAATAAGAGTGACTAATTCGATATGTAATATGTATGCGTATTATGAATCTTGGGTTTGATAGGGAAGTGCTCCGCCAACTGCACCAAGCATTGCTGAAGATGACGCTTCCCTGCCGCCTACAAGAACGCATTCTATGCGTAGCACTTACTCTGATGTCGGAAATTCATTTGCTGACGACACCGAAACTGAAGGTATATCTCTATGCCTGTGTGTGACAGAGAGAGAGAGAGAGTTTCAAAATTACATAAACCACCCCTAGTATACGACGGTGTTTGTGATTTTAAACATTTAAGGGAGTGGATTGTAATTTTTTCAAACTTACGGGTACCAAATGTGGGAGGGTGATTTCTCATATTCATATTTCTCAAATTTTTGTTCCCTGCCCCCACGCGTTCCTCCGCCTCAGGTTGATTTATATATACGAGTGTGTGTATGCATGCATGCATGAACTCTTCTTAGAACTGTTTCCAACCTTGCCGTTTCCATTTCAGCAATGCCAGCAGCAAGGCCACCTCGTATATCACATGGCTTGCTACTCGCATCACAGACAAGCACGCCTCGCCTGACACCTCCAGGTTCCCCTCCAACGCTATCTGCATCAGCATCTCCATCAAGAACGCCTAAGCCGCTTTCTCCAAGGAGACGACACTCGATTGCGGTATCCAGAGGTGTCTTCGACGATCAATATAGATCCTCCTCTGTCTTTTCTTCTACTTCCAGCTTCGATTCAGGATCTCAATCAGGTTCGTATCATAAGATCTTCGTATGGTTCTTGGATTTTAATAAGAGATGATGGAAATTTTTGTTATTGTTTTGGAGAGGAAGTTCTAAATTTTGGGAGAATTACATTCACACCACCTGAAGTTTGGTGAAATTACAAAACAGTACCTCATGTTCTGAAAATTACATAAACTTCCATGATGGTTTATTGTATAGGTAAAATAGATTGTTGGAAAACCAAAATAACCCTTTCTTTTTTATTTTTTCGACAAAAAACGAAAATGAAAAACTCGAAACATTATTTTGTTGTATCTTGTTTGCGTTGGTAATTTGATGAATTATTCGTGATCAGGGAAAACCCGTGTCGATGGAAAAGAATTCTTCCGCCAAGTCAGGTGCTTCATATTTCTCATATTCGAGTATTTGACGTATACCATTTTCTTTTTAGTTTAAAAAATGCGAGATTTTAATTCTCCCCACCCCCAACCCCATGTCGAAGATCTTGGATCCGTACCTGGTAAAAGTATTTCAATATCTGACCTCCTGTTGTTTCTGTGTTACTAAAACTTTTTTAATAAAACTGTCGTTTGATCAAAATAACCGTACTCGTTCACCAGAAACCGGTTATCATACGAACAATTTGGAGCATTTCTGGCAAATGTGAAAGAGCTGAACTCCCACAAGCAAACCAAAGAGGTATGTGTAATAATCATACAACATTCTTGCTTGTTCTAGCCATGAACATTTTCATATTTTTCATCGAACAGCATGAATTTTCTTGATCATTTCATTGCATTTGGTTATACTTCAGGAAACCTTACGGAAGGCCGACGAAATATTTGGACCGGATAACAAGGATTTATACGCCATCTTCGAGGGACTTATAATGCGTAACGTTCAATAAAAATACGTATTCGAATATCTTTTTTGTTAGCATTTTGTTTCTATATTGTAGAATTTTCAGTATAATTATTCTTGTAAAGTTACGAAAACTGCAAGAAATTCTAAAATATATATCTAATTTTCATTCTTCAGTGAATCATTTGCCTTGTTATTTGCTGTGTTTTTGTGTTGATCTTGTTTTCCTTTTATTATTGTTGTTATATTATTTCCTTAGGACACTATTTTCATTTGTGGATTTAATTACCAATATTTAATTTTAAAACCTTTAAATAGAAAAAGAATACTTTTTCTATTTACAGAGAAATTCCCTGTATCATTTTTCATCCAGATTGCTCTGTCTACACCTTCTCCATTAAAGGGAACAGTCATGACCTTCTCACCTAATTTCCGCGCCCAACTCCTCATGCACTTTATCCAGATTCCATATCACAACTTACAAATTGTCTAGTGGACCTTCTAGATATATATTCCCCAAGTCATATCATAACTTACAATAATCAAAAGTTATGATTGATATACGTACACAATAATATGATACGATACGCATATAGTGATATAAATTATTTTTTGAATTTTTTAAATAAGATATATTGGACACAATATCCGAGACTACACGATAAAATAATATTTTAAAAATATCAATATATTATAGATCGAAAGCAATGTCTTATTCATTTTTCATAAGTTTGAACAATAATAAGCACTATTTATTCTCTTTTCCCATGGCCTTTCAAGTCTAGGGCAGTCAAAATTTATTGTACATCAAACATGAAGAAATTAATCACACAAAAGCCTTCATTTTGATGGATGCCGAAGAACGCGTAGCAACAGGGACAGAATCAGGACTTAATGCTATGAAGGGCAAAAATTTAAAATATAAAAAATGAAGAGGCGAATTTTTTAATTAGCGGAACGAAAAATTAAAATATCAAAAAATAATAAATAAAGGACAAAAACATAAACATATTAAAAATATACATAGAAAAATTAAAAAAAAATAATCAAAATCAGCTTGAGTTTGACATGAATTTATTGAGTAGAGCAATATCAAAACATGTATTTGATGCTTCAATTCCAGATTAAGCATCTCATTTTGTTTGATTTCCACAAAAAACATCGAAGAACGCGCTTTGATTACCTTGAGGGAATTTCAAACATTCTTTCACCTTGTTGTTTTATTGTTTTGCTCTTGAACTCTTCTTTATTGTTGATTGGTGAATTTGATTTGCGAAGAATTCGTATTTATAGGCGTCTCCTTTAATAATATTGTAGAGCTAAATTATGGCTTCAATGCAAATTTGTTTTAAAAAAACATAGGGATGTAAACAAGTCGAGCCGGCTCGGCTCATTCGAACCCAAACCGAATTCCAGTCCCTTTGTTTCAGGCTCGTGGCTCGCGAGCCACTATATTTAAATAAATATATATATATATTATTTTTATATACATATAAATATTTAATTAATATATAATATTATATATATATATTTATTTATTTTATATACAAAATTAATTAAAAAGTAATATATTTATTACATATTTGTATATATATTAGATTAATATATATTATTATATATAAAAATATATTTAATAATTGAAAAAAATAATTTTTAATTAAAAATAATATATTTTCTAAAAGCTCGAGCCAAAAAAAAAGCCCCACGTCTCGGCTCGTTTACATGCCTAGTTGCGGGTTTGCGTTTTTCAGGTCTGAGTACCCATATTTTCGGCTCTAATTTAAAATCTTTGAATAGTCAATCGAGTCAAATTTAAGTATTCGTCCCAAATTTTTCTTTCTTGGTGCAATTTTTTTAGGGACAATTATTAAAGACGACCAAAAACGGTAAAAAAAAAATTTAACCCCTACTTTGATAAAATGTATATTTTAAGTTATTAATATAGAACTTATTTTACCAAAAATAAATTTTCACTAAAAAATCAGATTAAAAATACCATCTAAACTCCACGTCACATTAATCTAGTCTCTCTCAGCAATAATTAATATAAAGATAACGTTTCTCCCATTTTTAGAGTTGAAAATAAACGATTGGGACTCAATGTGTTCAAATTATTTTTTATGAGACTCAATGTATAAATAAAAAATCGTACAGGACCAAATTTGATATCAAATTAGTCTAGTGGGATCAAAAGTGTAATTTTCCCAAAAATTAGGTACCTGATTAGGTCTTTCGGGTGTAATAATACTACCTGAGTCCCAACATTTTATCCAATCTAAAAATAATAAGGATACCGGGTAAAAGGCCCATTATTGATTAGAGTAAAAGGTCCAGTGGGCCTAAGAATAAGTCTAAACAGCCAAGTTAGGCCGACATATGAGTGTAACTAGCACTCTGCACATGTCGTGCATGTATAAATAAAATTAATTATTACATAAATATTCAAATTAAATTTTTTATTTAATATATATTTTATAATTATTTTTAATATAATCATTAAATTATGATAAATAAATAAATGGTTGCATAATATAATATCATATTAATAATTATAAAATTTTAAAATATGAATGGAAAGCAATGAAAGTTAAAAGAAAAAGAATTCGTCAAATAGATGATAAGTTAAGAAGACAAGTAATGAGAGGAGAGAAGTTAAGAAAACGTGCAACAAATAAAATTATATAAAAAATAGAAAAAAAAATATTTCTAGAGTCCAAAAGACTAAATTTGGGTTTCTCATTTGATATAATAGTATAGATAGTATAGATAAATTATAAAAGTAGTTTAATTTGTAAATATCATAATTCAAATTTTGGATATAAATCAGAATATTGTATTAAACTCTTAACAAATCATGGGGTCGTGACATCACCAATATCTAATAACATTTTGTTTTTAACACAAATAATTAGAGAACTCGAGTCATTGCCTTGAAAAACCTGTATCTAATAACGTAAACTCAGCTAATTCTCAATGTTTTTTTAATTAACACACCCCCAAGTGGACAAATGAATTCGAATTCGAATCATTGTCCTAGAAAAAAGAATTTTTTAATCACTTAGATCAACATTTGTTGGCAGTTAATTCCGAAGACTGATTCTTTTATTTTTATTTCTTTTTATAGAAAAAGAAAATAAAAAAATATAGGTATTATATCAAGATTTTCATTAGTGTTAGAAATTTTTAATGGGTTTTGAAGAATTAGTCTTATTTTCAGTTTATTAACTTAATTGAATCAAATTAACTTTATTATACATCTCATTTGTCGACGTAAAATGACATGGTCCAACTTATTCTATTTATCCAATTTTTCGTTTGTAAAGAAAGATTACGGCATTTTGCGTTATATCTTATACGTTAATATAAATTCACATTGAATTGTACTTTCTCAAATGTAATTCGAAATGAGATTAATTTTACGAATCTAGTCTTTTTATAGCTCGTTTTCATGGGTTGAGACAAACCACTTAGATTGTAAAATTTTTTAAGTTGCATTTCGTGAACTCAAACTCGAGATTTCTGATTAAGTTAATATAACGATGAATCATTAAACTACACCACTTGATCGTAAATCAACTATAATTCCACTACTCTGATTAAGTTGCTTACATTTTCCAATTGAAAACAAAGTACGAGGACACTCTTTGTAGTTGGTCCTATTGTCCAAAACTCTTGTCTGCAAACCGAGTCAAAAGCACAAGCACCATGGGGGAACCATCCTCATTAATAATGACAACGGAAACACATATGATATTATTATATTGCACTACATATCCCAAGCCTTAGCTTGCTCAGCAAGCTCAATGATGAAAGTAAACACATACAAATCCTCTGCCTCTTCACACTATAAATTGCAGACTCCGTAAGGCATAACCCAACAACATACCTCATATATATTCTCATACTTCCACCAAATTCTTTTGTTATCTCCTTTTCTTGGTTAAAACCATACACATATTATCAACCAAAAAGCCTTTTATCAATATGAATATTTTCGCGGCCTTTGTTGGCTGCTTTAAAGTTTCGTCATGTAAACGCGTGTCTGCTGCAACTGTGCAGAAATCAAGTTCGTCGTCTTCGAAAAAGTCCCAGGAGAAGTTGCCTCGTGCGCCAATTCCCATGTCTTACTTTCCGATAAATTCACGAGTCTCCCACTTGTGATTCGTGGATAGTCCGAGCCTAAATTTAGTTTGGATAAATTAGAAGGGGAAAATATTTTACACTTTCTAATATAATTTCGAGATTTTTTTTGGTAATGTAAAATTTAGGTTGAGGGGATGACGCTTCAGTCCAAGACAGGAAATGCCTCCAGGCTCAGCGAGCACCTACAGAGGTTCTTACATATACCTCACCCCATGGAGATAAGGGGGGTTTGAACCTGCCATTTGTCAGAATCAAACCCTGTCATGCTCCACTTGGCCAATCCCATGGGGTTATATAATTTCGAGATGGTTCTCTATGACGTGTGGTGAAAAAATATGTCAATGTTATATTCACCTTATCCGGAGTTTGCCTTGATGTTTTCCGTGCTGAAATTGGAGTAAAGAGCAAGTTTCAAGAATGAAGATAATACCGAATCAATCACGTATGATATTCTATGTATTGATGCCTCTTTTCCCTCCAACTTTCGATGATGCGTAATATATATATAGAATATGATTTGAATAGAATATGATTTTGTCGTATGTAATGCAATCTTTAAATGTAGTAAAGATAGAAAATATTCTGTAATTTTCTTTTACTTTTTTTGTGACTAACCCTTAAATAGACGACGACATGCCAAATTCTTGTACATATGGCTTCAAACTGCAATAGATTCATGAAGTATTTAAGTATCCCCTTAACATTTTTCACAATTTATGTTGGTGATATGGCTATCGTGTGACAATTCCAACTATAAATTAATTTTAGGTCAAAATATTCAGGCATGCATTATGGACTTTTTTCCTTTCCACGTATCAACTGCTATAGATAATTGCTTTATCAAAATATTTCAGAAAACAATTTTTAAAATTGAACGAGACACTAGTAAATTGATGCATTGTACCATGTGTAAAAATAATTTTTATTGGACTTCTATTTATTGATGGGTTGTATTAAAACTAAAATGGGTTAAATAATACAGTTAATGGAACAAGACTTATCAAGGCTATTTATTTGACTCATTATCTTGAAATGCTTGATTTTATTATATGTGGTCTGATAGCTGATATAGGTCAACTCTAGAAAGCCTTTGATGGGAGGCTCATAGAGTTTTATATATCCTGGCTAGGTCCCTCTCCACTCCACGTTTTGATATCCCCTTCTCATTTAAGTTGTCAACTGTTGGTGAGAGAAGGAGAGAAAGATGTAGTCAAAGGAGTCGATGAAATATCACAGTGAAATTGCCCAACAATATCGGTTTTGATATCCGCTAGCTTTCCCATTTAAAGTTGTTAACTGTCGGTGAGAGAAGGAGAGAAAGATCTAGCTAAATGAGTCGATCAAATACCACGTGAAATTTGCCCAACAAAATCGGTAAATATTAGATTCAATTCAATGGGCAAAAATCAGGTATGTCTATATATTGTCGATTATATTGATGTTCTAAATTTATGATGTTAGATGTTTGCGAATATATCTTACAACCAATATCAGAGTCATACTTTAAATTCATGGATGTATGGAGGCCGGCTCTGATATCGACGGTGTCGGTAAGATATTTTCGCAAAGATCTAACATCATGAATATAGAACATCAATATAATCCACAGTATAGATATATCTGATTTTTGTCTATTGAATTGAATCTAATATTTACCGATCTTGTTGGGCAATTTCACATGATATTTCATCGACTACTTTGACTAGATCTTCCTCTAATTGATTTATTTGAAATATCAAACAACAGTTTAATATTTTTTATTACCTTTAGATCGATGTTTTGATATTTGATATTCCATGAATTTAACGATATGTTATCAGAATGCATATGTTCTGTTATTAAATCTTGATTGCACTTGCTACATACATATTCTATAAAATATACTTGATATTTATATTCATGTTTGATGTTTCCAATATGAAAATTTACTTGATCCTATTTACTGTCTGATGACTTCATACTTGCTAAACTTTGGACCCAAGGTTGGAATTTTCAACTATTTTGCATAAAAAATTTTATCACTTGGATACTGTTAGATAAGTCACGGGAATAGTGGAAGGGAATGAATGTTATATATAAATAATTGTTTGATTGTTTTATACATATCTGATCTAAAATTGATGAAATTATACAATTGCTGAATACTTGACGTAATGCGATGCGTGTATATAATTGTCAAATATTTAATGCGATGCGTGTATATATTGTGCTAGTTGTATTTCTGAATTTAAGTTGTATTTAGTCTGTATTTTTTTGTGAAGAGGCTAATTATATGACATGTTTTACTTTCTGGACTCATAAAGATAAAATCTTCATTTGGATAGAATTTTTGTCCTCTCCAAAATTTTGATCTTTTCAGGTCTAGAAATCTATTTGTATTTTTCCCTCAAGTTATTTCCATTGCTGACCGATCTGAAAGCAGTTGTGGGTTGATATCAATAAGGACTTAAAAGCTTAAACTTATATGGGGGTACAGTAGAGTTCGTATATTAATTAATCGCGGTTTCGGTCTCAAAGTTAATTTTATGTTTTTACAAATTTCATATTAATTGAGTATATGAATAATGTTCGAATCTTGGCTCTCTTCATGGTTGTACAAATATTGCTTTTCTTTACTGCTTCACCGTATTTATGTAAAAAATTGATGTTTTGGGTATATGTTCATTGAACCTTTTTAAACAGTAATATCCAATCAATCATAACGAATTATGTCGTACACAAGGGATATGGCTTATTATATCTCAATCTTTATATTATTAGATTGATTACAAAAAAATATATGCATATTGTTTGACTGATGAGCCACTAATAATCTTTGTTTTAGAAATTATTCTATGGAAATTTTGAATATTGTGTAGATTCTTAAACTGCCCTATTAAAAATTATCACGTTATGAAATTCGATTAGAGGGCTATTGATTTTTAAAATATCACCGTGCCAAACTTATATTTCTAAAGATTCATACGTAAATCTAAGAACTAACAATATAAGTGTATTTGGTGCTTCTTATATAACATCCACTCATGGGACTAAGAAGTTGTGATTCAGTTTTGAATTTACAATAAGTTTTGATAATGTTTGAATTATTTCCTTATGTCAAATATTTTATATTATTTGATAGTTATATTGGAATAATCAATTATATTGGTTTTTATCGAATTGACTTGTGATGTCAAAGAAATTCTTCAACATTTCCGACTCAATTAGCAATATTTTAGAACGATCAAGATAATATGTTCAATTAGCATGGAAAGTCAGGCGTTTTGCAGCCGATGTGGCTTTTGATATCGAGCCTCTTGAGTTTCATGCCTGGAAGAGTATCTTGGTAAGGTTAGTTATCCTTTCGACTTGCTCGGTTCAATTTAGGAAATATGTGATCAAATATTTTATATTGAGTGACAATAATATTGGGATAAATTTATTCAACATTCACTTTGGTCTTGTAAAAGGTGAATATGGTATAAAGTTCGCATATTTGATCATATTGATTGGAATCGAATTACTTTCATTGGCTACTTTACATGCATATTCACACAAATTAGATCTTGAGAATAATTTGCATGCAACACATTATATTATAGATCATTTTAAAAAATGCATAGTTTTCGTACTTTTTTTTTGTGAGAATATTTGCTTATATATCGTGTGTGTGCAAATTGGACAATTTATTTGAACTCGACTATATTCTTAATTTATTAAGTTTAAGTAGATAGTTACACTAAAGTGTTCTATTTATAAAGACTCGTAAAATTCGAAACATCCATATTTCAACTGAATGAATTATTATGTATTCTTATCTGCCCAAAGTGGATGAGATATGTATGATAATTATATTTTATTTGTGCAAAGCATATTGATAGGAGTACATCAATCGAGAAAGTTTAATTTCCCAAAGAAAGCAATTTTCGAACATTGAGATATTTCTATACCGTTTTTGCAAAGAAGGGCCTATTACATATGACATACTCTGCCTAAAGGGGAGTTAGTCATGACACTTTGGACTCTCTATATAATAAAGTTATATTTTCTAGGCTTATTTTTGTTGATTGTCTGTTGATCATAGTATGTTGCATTCATGGTCTCCCATATTATTACTATATATGAACTTTGAATGGTAATATTTTTGTATACATATTTTTCTATGTTGCATTCATGGTCTCCCATATTATTCAGGTTAAAGATGTTGCCCTTATTCGTAGTATTCCCTTGGGGCAAGTGACCCGTGAAGATAAGCTCATTTGGCACTTCGAGAAAAATGGGCGTTGTTCGGTTTGGAATGCTCATCGTGTTGCCCTCACTTTGGAGGGATCAAACGGGGCCTCTTCCTCTATCTCTAAGCACAATCTTGTTTGGAAAAAAAATTTGGAAGCTCCATGTTGTCCCAAAGGTCCGTGTGTTCGTTTGGCGTGCTTGTCATGATATTCTTCCGACAGTCTCGAGGCTCTCATCCCGGCGCTGAATTGTTGATGGTTATTGTCCTACTTATCGTGCCGAATCAGAAGTCATAAAACAAGCCCTCTTTACTTGCCCTTTTGCCCGTCAGGTTTGGACAATCTCGCTCCTCCCCTGGACTCTCATCTCGCGCTTCTCCAGGAGAGTCCACGAGTGGATCGAGTTTGTTCTTTCCTCTCTTGATGCATCCGATTGTGCGAAATTCGCCGCAATTTTATGGGGTTTGTGGTGGTTTCGAAATAAGGTTAGAACAAATGGATGTAACTTGAACCTGGATGAGTTGATCCACTTTGCTCTCTCACTTTGTGTTCCATGCTTTAACCAAAAGTCCACCCCCCTTCACTTTCGTATAGTCTTATCAGCACCCTTTCTGGTCTCCTCCGAACTCAGGGGCAACTAAATTAAATGTTGACAGTGCTATTTTTGATGAAAAGAGAGAAGTGGGGATTGAAGTTGTGGCCCGTGATCATAGTTGGCTTGTGTTTGGGTTGAATGTGCGACCATAGTGGCTTGTGTTTGGGTTGAATGTGCGATCGTTTTGATAGCTCCCTGGAGACGAAAGAGGTTGAAGCCATTGTTGTTGCTCGTGCATTAGACTTTGCCAAGACTCAAGGTTGGTCTAATATCATTATTAAAGTGACTGCAAGAATGTTGTTAGTAAGGTTTTCATCCTGATGAGGATAGTTCTGCTATTGGGAATCTCATTTTTATATTAGAATAGGTGCTACTTCCTTTTCTAGTTGTGTTTTTTCTTTTGTTCGACGTGAGACCAATGTTGTGGCTCATAATGTTGTTCGTCTAGCGGCTCCGGCCTGGGTGGGAGGTGTTGTTCTTTCCCAT
>JBBMKE010000011.1:5900828-5926504 GCA_037834125.1 Lippia alba | reverse complement strand
TGGAAACTTTTTATATATGTCTTATCATATAAATAGACATAAATTGTTATTGTTTATTTATTTAGATATTTCTATACTTTAAATTATTTTTAATTATTATTTAATTCAAGTGCTCTTTTAATTTTAAAAATAAGGTGAATTTGGTAGTAATATTATTACATTTATATAATAAATTTAAAATTACTAATATTTTAATTTATTAAAATAAATTATTAAAAATATATATATATATATTAAAAATAAGTAAATAAAGAACGTGCAGCACACGTTGAATTCGCTAGTTCTATAAAGTGATTGTATAGAATTACTTACGCGTTGAGTTGTTATAGCCTTTCCTTTTCTTTTTTTTTTTTTTTTTTTTTGGGAGTTATAGCCTTCTTGCTATAGAACAAAAATATGCACGTAATAAAGCAAAAAATGCTCTTTATAATCGACTTGTGCGTGCCTCCCATGCAGAAATTTTAGCATAATTCTATCTATTGTGTTTTTAGGAGAGTTAACATGTGCATTTTTTAATATTTTTTCTTTGAGTTTTTCATTTGATTTTTGTCAAATAAATTTGTAAAATATTTATGTTTAAGATAATTTAGTACACTTTTTTCACTTAAGATATTAATATCATCAAAATTTTATGTTATTTACCATAGTTTTCATAGCAATTAAAAAAAATCATATGAATCTTCTTATTATCAGAGGAATCGTGATGAAAATATTATTTTATTATTTCGTGTTATATCTTTCATTCACATCCTACAACATATGACATATCTGATATATAAAAAAATAAAAATAAAAATAAAAAATCATATCATTGTATCTTACATTCGTATCGGTGATTATCGGACAAGAAATTAAAACCCTGGCCCCCAATTCCTTACACTTTCCAAAAATCCAGCGGCAGCACGCCACCACCTTGCCACCACTCCGCCGCAGCGCCACCGCCCGCCACCACCTCCATTCTCTCGCGCCACTGCCCATCACGCCGTGCCGCCACCGCAATCTTCCTTGGTCCTTCAGTCGCAGCATTGCCACTGATTTGGAGCTTGTATTTTTCTTGACTTACAATCTACATATTTCAGGTTCGGAACTTGTATATTGATGGGATTTGGTTGCACATAATTTATGGATTTTCTTCACATTTTCCACAGAAAAGATAAACATTGTGTAATTGCCTTGTATGTTGATGGGATTTGGTTGTTCATAAATTATGGATTTTCTCCACATTCTCAAATGAAAATAAAAATGCATTCTTTACATTAAGGGGGTACGAACGTTGTGTAATCCAAAATCCGTATACGGTACACAATGCCTTAATAATTGTGATGTCAACATGTGTGAATACTGAGCTTGTGAGCATGATTTGGTTCAGAAATAGCAAACTCAAAGCTGGAATAACATGAATTTGATTGAACCAACTCTATCAAAGAAAATTGGCATCAGGGATCAAATCATCTGAACAAATCTTGACTTGCTTCACATGAAATGAAACAGAAACAGGGAAAGAACATTTGGTATAGATGCTTCAAACATAAACTAGTCTATCACATAAGTGATATTCGCTTTGTCCCACAAAGATCGAAGCGAACCAAGATTGTAACTTGTGATGATATTTTCGATGTTCTATCTTTATGTCTTGTAGCTCTATCTTCAATAGAAAGTAAATTACTTCAATATTAATACCTATTATGATCTGAAAAGTTATTAGAGATGTGCAAATGTTCAAGAAGTTAATAGTGAAGTGGTCCTTCCTTGAGCTTTGTCCAAAAAGTCCAGATTCATAAACAAATAATTTAGTGCTTGTGATTTTGATTAGGGTGCAAGAACAGTGAGTGCAATACTTATTCATGGTTGTTGATTGAGAAATTGGGTATGTTTCATAGGATAATAGTTCTATGTTGCTATTATTATCAGATTAAGAGCTCATGGGATATTGGGCCGTCGTCCCTTGCTGCTTCCCGTTCATGGCCACGATTTCCCTCCCGCTTCATTCAATGGTGGAGTCGTAGAAACGAGTCACTTAGCCGTTGCCGACTGCCATCAGAACCACTTTTCCTTGAATAAGCAAAAACTTACAGCTCAGCTGACCTGGTTGGTATTTTGTACATTTTCTCATTCTTCGTTCACTGTTAAAAAGTTTCAACCAATGCTTGGAAAATATTACACACCTGTAACATTGCATATTTCATTGCTGAAAATATAATTGGACCTTGTATGAAGTTTGTTGAGTTGGAAAAAAGTAGTTCAACTACTCAAATTATCCTAGTAAAGTTAATATATTTTGTAAAGCCAGATACATTGTCAAAGGTAGGTACAGTCGTAATAACTTGCACATACATTATCATGAAGCTTGTATAGTTTTTCTCCCTTTTCTGATGATTAGTTTTACGAATGTTATATACTTAATGTCTTCTTCGATTCAACCCCAGATGTAGCTGTGACGTATCTCACTTAAAAGTAATTGGGTGGTTTTTTCATCTTGTGTTTTTCAATTAAAACTATACTACTTTTGTTGTATCAAAATTACAGGTGCTTAGAATGGCAGCTCTAATTTACCAGATGTTCTCATCGACGGCATTTTTATCTCAGGGGCTTTACCACCTCTTCTGCTCCACCAAGAACCACCTGAAGTCCCCTCGCGAATACACCGCCAAACCATACCATCCCTTCCCCCCCACCACCACCCCTCACGTCCACCAGCACCGATTCCTCAGACACTTGCACCTATATCTCATTGTACTCTGCCTCGTCATCGCCCTTCTCCACCAGCTCTTCGTCTCTTCCTACTCCGACCCCCTCCTCAAGGGCCGTACACCTGTCCACCTCTTCACGTCTCTCCAAGCCGCAGCCGTAATCTTCTCTTTCCTCCTGCTCTCCCTGGCCCTCCTAATCTCAGAAGCCACCTCTCTGCTCCCTCTTCCCCACGACGTTTTCTTCGCCCTCGCCTCCGCCATATTCTTCCTCCAATACTCTCTCTCATCCTCGTCCGCTTCCGTCCAGACCTCTGATCTCCAGGCCGAGTGCTTTTCCATTTCAGCCAATATTTCTGCTCTGTCTTCTGCCTTGTGCTTGGCTCTTGCGTGCCAGCCGAGGCTTTTCGTGGCCGATGCTGCTCTCGGAGCGTCCTTTTGCTTGCAGGGGCTGTGGGCCCTACAGAGTGGTCTATCTCTCTATGTGGACGCTTTTATCCCCGAGGGATGCCACAAGCTGCTGGACGTGGTGAGCGGGGTCGAGGGGTCCACCAGGTGCGACTCGGAAGATTCCAAGCTGAGGGCCGTTGCTATACTGGATCTCATATTTGGTCTTCACGTTCTTTTTGTGTTGTTCGTGTTCTTAGTGATCTACTGTGCTCTCGTCAAGGCGTTGGGTGCACGCACCAAGTTTGAATCCTATGAGGCCTTGCCCAATACAGCCATTGATCCGAACCATATTCAGTTGAAGGCTATAAGCGGCACTCAGGCTTAATGGTTATTCAAAGGTAGTTGTGTTTTCAGTTTTTGTCATATTTATCGATCATTTGCAACATTATGTCATATGGTGAGAATCTCAGTTTGATTTGACATCATCTTTTGAAGTATGGAAAAGAAAACAAGGATGGATGTGGGAATGTGGTAGTGTCCTACTTGCTCCAGTTGAATCTCTTCTCAGAAGAGATCATTTGTCATATTAAGTTCTTGATAGCAAAAATTACTTTGAATCTGAAGCTAATAAATGTCTTCTAGGGATAACTACACTGACATACCATGTGGTTTGGCCTAATTACATAGTTACATAAACTTCTCCTGATGTTTGAGAAATCACAAAACCCTCCGCCAACATACCCTTAGGCTTGGCATAATGCATGCTCTTATAGTCATGAATTTAAGGTCAAATTTTAACCTGTAAGGGAAAGATAAAATATTGAAGTTGACATCATCAAAATTGATCGATCTAGATTCGATATAAACTCCTTTGACAGCGAACTTCATGGGAAGTTTGTGTAATTGGCCAAATCTTAGGGTATGTTAGTGTAATTCTCCCTTCTTTTTGAGTCTACCACATCGAAGGTGGGGGATCTCCTTTCTGTATAAACAGTTTATGGGAAAACTTGACTCATTTTCAGTGATTGGCAATCTAATTCGACTGGCATTATCCGTCTCGTGAGAACCCCAGATTTAGTTGTATCGTTTGTTTCTTTTACCATTATATCCTGTACAAGCTGATTTTATTCCCTTAAAATGTTTTTGCCAGGGTTTTCCAGGAGAAGCCATCCAATGTTTACTTAAGAGCAAAAGCGGGGTGAATCCGACCATCGGTAGCGATTCATGTTTTCTGCATTACAGGAAAGACCAGATTCTCAAGCCCTTATCCTTGTATGTTTGGAGTTCATGATGTAATTTTGGAAGATAGCTTCATTATGAGTTTTCTGATGTATCAGCAGCATTTGTTCATATATGATGCTTGAGGGGATAAAATTAGAAGTTTTAACTGGGGAAGGTTAAATCAACAACGGTGGTTGATCCAAGTAATTAAAGGGTTCATTCTCTAAGGCAATGACCCGGATTCGAATTTCTCTGGCCATTTGGTGGCCCTGTTTGGGGGAAAAAAAAAAAAGGAAGAAATGCTCTCTACATTCTTGAAGGAGATGAGAACTATTTTCTGGGCAGATATTACATTAAATGTAATTTTTCTTCTTTAAAAAAAGAAAATCTGCTTTGGTTGATTTGATTATTTCATTTCAAGTACTTAGTTTTTGTTTTGAGCTCAAGTGCCTAATCAATTTATGTTAACTTTGATATTTAATTTACATGTGTCATTTTTATTGGGCATAAATTTTAGATTTTTACAATAAACATCTCGAAATATATGTATAAAAATAATAAAAATTTGAAATCTAGGGGGTGGAGCCATCCCAACTCCACCTTTCACTCCGTGCCTCATTATATATCAAATATCCTATAAAGAAAATAAATCACGATAATATTTAACGCTATGATGTAAGCATATTTTTAAAAAATTTATCTGGCGTGTTGTGTCAAGACATTCTTCACATTGAAAATTCACAAAAAATAATAATAAATTATGTCGATATATTCATATTGTGTCGTGTTCGCATTTTCGTATTTGTATTCGTGCATCATAAGTTTAAAGTGTATATACTTTTTATACGATAATATGCTATAATAATTAATTTATATGATTGAAAGTTAAAAAAATAGTAATTTAGAGGACAAAATATAAAAAATTGGATAACTAAATAAGTTTTCCTCCTACTTTTCAAGAGATCATGCAAAGCTGGTATACAAACACCATAATCAAATTAAGATCGGGATATCAATTATTATATAAACAATTGTGATCTTTCCAAAATATAAAATCCTCAAAACTTTTTGAAGCGTCTCATCGCCTGAAACGTGTACTAAAAACTATAAATATAAAGATTTGGTATGAAATCGTGCTAGCGTCATTCACGTTATTTCCATTATTTAATTTGATATAAATTTTAATTTACTGATATTTTTTAAAATAATATTTTATTATGTTGTGGCCGTATCAATGTTTATGTCGAACACCGTGTTAAATCTTTTGATATAAATTTATATTACTGTATTCGTATCATCGTATCTATATGGTTGTGAGTGTATTTAAGAATCATAAAATCAAAACGGTCAAATAAACCCAAAAAATGAAAAGCAAGAGTGATTTAAAGAAAGTTTGATCATTGTTGGCCACAAAACAAAAGAATCCATGACTTTTTAAAAAAAAATAATAAGAAAATATATTGTAGTTCTAATTAACGAATAATCCCTTGGAAAATTTCCAATTTGGGAATTTTTGAGATAGTAGGAAATTTCACACTTTTTCAATAATTCTTGATTAAATAGAAGAAATATTATGTTGTGTGTGTATTGCTATATTTATATTCAATTCGTGTATTATAATTACAAAGAATACATATCCAACACTTATTACGTAAAAAGATTTTATTATACATATCTCATATATTTATATTATCGTATTCGTATTTATGCACCAGCATGCACAATATTAAATATTCTAATGTACAATGAAAAGGTGAAAATGAGATGCTGCAACACAGGAGTTGGCATCTGGAGACTGGAATGGTCAATGGTGCTTCTTATCTTCCTTTGTAGATATATTATCAAATTCCAATCCAACTATTAGATTATTTTTTAAATATATATATATATATATATATACAAGTGGTGGAAAGTAAAAGAAGAAAATGAAATACAATTTAGTTTTACAATTTTATATCTCTTATGGCAAAATTGCCTAACAATAGAATATTTTAATATCGATACACTACATTTATTTGTTTCTTTTCTTTTATACTTCATTTTATTTGTGCTTGATTATGGTGTACAAATATAAATACAGTAATGAAAATACAATCGAAAAATATATTTTTTAAAAATTTTCACTGATAAAATATTTGATGAAGTGTTTAATGATGGGATACAAATTATAATACATGTATAAAAATATATGACGATACAAATAAGATATAATAGGATACGGTAATATAAATTTTTTTTTTTTTTGAAGCAGCAGATATGATTCGAATCCAATACTGACATAATAAAATAAAATTTTTAAAAATATTCATATGATTCAAGCGATATATATATATGTATAGAGAGAGAGAGAGAGACAACTATAAAGTATAGTAGTGGCTGTAATTTTGAGAGACTTTGATAAAGTTTGGATTTTTACACAAGCATAAATCCAGACAAGGAAAGAAAGAACTGTAATCGAGATCACTCACAAAAAAACAAGAACCTTTTTTGTCTTCTCTTTGTCACCAAATCCCCTCTCTCAAGCACTCAGTTATATCACATCCCTTGATTGATTACACCCCATTTAGACCGCAAGATCCGCCATTTCCAATTAAGAATCAAGAACTTCACTATTCCTGCAAAACCAGAACATTTTCTTTTCGAAAAAAGTGGTCATTTTTGTGAAGCAAATCCATGGAGGTGGAACAGCTGCAGAGAAGTTTTCTCGAGTACACTACTTCTTTGTTTAGTGAGGTAAACTTGAAGATTTCTTGTGGGATTTTGGGTCTAATTTGGTGAAAGTTGAGACCCTTTTGTTAGATTTTTGGTTTTTGATGTGTTATTTTTTTCTTTGGTTTGTTTGTGTTGAAAGGGTTTCCTGGATGGACAGTTCAGTCAGCTGCAGATGCTTCAAGATGAGAGCAACCCTGATTTTGTGGTTGAAGTTGTCTCTCTCTTCTTTGAGGATTCTGAAAGGCTTCTCAATGAACTCACCATAGCCTTGTTAGATCTCTCTCTCTCACTCTCTCTCTCTCTCTGTCTATATATATATATATATATAACTTTATCATCCAAACTATAGGTGTTTTTACGCTTTCATATATGAACTAAGTTTTGTTGCATACCGTCATATCTGCTTTCAGTTTGTTGCATACTTCCGTCCATACTTTGCGTTTTTTATAAAAGACCATCTCCGACTAATTTTTAGTGGTTTTGGTGGTCTGATCATTAATCATGTGATACGCAGTTACGCACATGACTTTAATAATCACAAATTTTTCTAAGTTCATAAAATGATAACTTTGTCCTTATTAAGTCATGTGTGCATCACTTGTTCACTATTCAGGCCATCGAAACCACAAAAAATAAAGCAGAGATGAGTTTTTGTAAAAAAATGCGAGATGGTGGTATGCAACTAAAGTGTTGAGTATAAAAATGTCTATAGTTCGGATGACATTCGTATATTTATGTGTGTGTGTGTGTGATTATCTCTATTTGGGCTAATAGTGAGTGTTGATGTTGCAGAGATCAACAGAATGTGGATTTCAAGAAGATTGATGCTCATGTTCATCAGTTCAAAGGCAGCAGCTCAAGGTAATCAAATTTTAGCCCATTTTTCTTCAACTATTTCAAGGCAATATTAGGAATCTTGTTAGAATACTTGAAAAGATTGTTGTTATGTTAAGCTGTTTTATGTTCCTAGCCATGCCAAAACAAATAGATATACAGGCGTAGGTGCTAAGATGGCTCTATTTAGAACTTGGATGATAAATATTAGACAATCAGTTGCATCGACGCAGTTCGGAGACTGCCGTATTACCGATGATCTTGGCAAGTTCGAATAAAATACAGACCTCTCCTTGAAACTTCTAAGATTACAGTAACCACTGCTGTAAATGGTATTGGTTTCATTTTCGCAAGGGTGGTTTGTGTATTTTTTGAAAATTTTAGGGAATCGTTTGTTGCTTTTCCAAACTTGTGGGAATGAACTGTAATATCGCAATTTCCGAAGGTGTAGGTGTTAAAAAGTATTGTATTGTTGTTTTCGCGATTGAATTTGGTGTTTTTGGATTACAGCATCGGTGCTCAGAGAGTCAAGAACATTTGTATTGCTTTCCGCCGCTGCTGCGAAGAACAAAATGTTGAGGGGTAATTGCGTTTAAGTTTTCACATCCCTGTATTATACAAGCCATGTAATGCTGCAATATATTTGGTTTTATTTTCTCGTGTCGACTTTGCAGGTGTCTGAGATGTTTGCACCAACTGAAACAAGAGTACCTAATGGTCAAGACTAAGCTCGAGGCACTATTACGGGTCCGGAACTATATAAACTTAATTGCACCTACACCCCTTCAAAGATGTCATGTTACACTCGATCCACACAATTTTTAAAAATCACACAAACCACCCTTGTGAAAGCCAAACCATTGATGTTATACTCACGCATTTCTCCAAATTCTTGAGTTTACAAAAATGAAAAGAGTAACAGAAGATCTGAAATGCCGAAGCTGTAATCTTGACTTTCGGTTTTTGATTTTGCAGTTGGAGCAACAGATTATGGCAGCTGGTGGAGCAATCCCTATGTTGAATGATTTCTGCTGAAAAATAAGTTATGTAATCAGATGATGTTGTGGTGGAGAAGACTTATGTTAGTTTATTGTTGTGTTGTAACGTTCACGGACACCTCTAAGAATGTCTTCCTGTTGTCTTGTGTCATGTCTGATGCTTGAGTTAGACACTTCTTGCGTAGAAAATTCAAGAAGAAATTGTTGTCGTATCCTTGCTATGCCGTGTCCGTATCGTTATGCATCATGGGTCGCAACATTTTGCTAGCTTAAGATTGTATGACTACTAATGTATGGATTTGTCAGGTTCAGATTATCTTGTCAACTTGTGCTTTGTTGAGGCCGTTTTTGGATTTGAAATTTTGTTAATGCAAACACTTGAGGAAAAATTCCATTTTTAATTTAAAATATAATATAAGTTTCATTTCTCGATTTATGCTTGTCATCCTTGTGAAGGTATGATATCGTTCCATTTTTGTGTGTAGGAGCTTATGTTAATCTTCTCTTTATCGTTCAAATTTTATCCGATGTCCCCAAAAGGACTAATATAAGTAATGACTAATATGTTACATTCATAATTAATTTCAAGAATTAAAATCATGATTTATTAAATACTAAAAACCATTTATGACATAAAAGTTATATAAACATTGCTTTAAAACACTAAAATGTGTTTGGATGGTTTATTAAATTACAAAAGAGTCCCTCAAGATCTTATTGTTCATCCATCATATCATACAAAAGAAACAACTAAAAGCTAAGATCAGCTATAAAATACAAAAACAGGCATTACACTCATCTCTCAGCCTGCAAATTTCGCACAAATACAGAGCAATTTTACAACAGCTCAAAATCTATGTATTACGTGATGATGTACAATAAATATATATACATACCTTAGATCAAACAAGTCTGGTAAATCACCGCTAAGAGTTACTAAACAAACACTTCCGCATGGTTAGAGCTAATCGGCCGACCCCTTGAGGGTGCAGCGCGACTGCACACACACTGAAACAAACTCCAACAGCTGCAATCGCCATGATAAGAAGCCGTGAAGTCAAAAACTTGCTTGTTAATGCTCGACTGCAAGATCTTGGCTGTTCTTGAATATCAACGGTCATGATCACCTCGTTTTTCAAGAGAGGAACGGTTGCACTTTCATGTAGAGATGGTGAGGAGGGACTATGGAAACCCAATATGTTCTTCACCGTTCTCAGCACACCCTGAAAATGAAATTTAATTTAATAAACTACGACTTTGTTAAATGTAAGCAGGAATAGAGCCACATTAATTGCATCTGCACCCCTTCACTCGTCATCATATTACGGTTGGCAACCTCAAGTTTGAATAAGCAAGATATCTGCTTCGGTTTACCTGATTACTAGCTGCAACACCAGATAGAGTATCATTTCCAGATTTGTAGCTGTGAACACCCCCATCTGATTGTGGAATTGCTGTAACATCCTTCTCGAGAAGTTTTCGAGCAAGCTTTTTTTGTGCAATATCCAAATTCTTCTGTAATAACCTCATGTCAGAATCAGAAATGCTGCCGGCTACCAAATTGTTATCCATGGAAAACCTCAAAGAGCGAGATACTCTAGCCAAAACGACATATGACTCTTTTTCTATCAGAAAGTTCAACAGATGGTTGAATCTTTGTATATTCGTAGGCGTCAAGTGTTGTTCTGGCACATGTTTCTTCAGTAACCATGCAACATCCAGAATGAATTCTGAGAACTGCGCTTGCCTTAAAGCAAAATCACATGCAGGCAACTTTTGTTCTTGGGAGGAGAGAGAGATGTCAACTTTTTGTTGTAAAATCTCTACTTCGGCACAAGTTTCTCTGTCGCTTACAAGTATTGGGATGAAGTTGGATAAGCCCGATTGGTTCTCAACCTGTGCAGGCACCCCAAGAGAGAGAGAGAGACAGACAGAATTTGCTTTAAATTAATAAAATGAATTATTAAAATATGAAGGAAAAAAAAATCATATATATAAAACGAGTCAAAGACATCTCACTCACCTCGATAAAACCCGGGCCAAAAATATCCTTGTCGGTTTGAGGGATAGATATTTTCAAGAATTGATGGTCATCTTTGTTGGCGTCTCTTTTCTCACTATGAGTTGAAACACAAATATTGTACGCTAGGTATCGTCCAGCAAATGAGACAAGAAACCTTCCAATTCAATAAAATATAAAAGATAAGAAAACGAATTGTCAGATGCCATCTACAACAAAAACATCAACAAAATTACTGCAGGGAACCACCAGAAAAAAAATAGAGCAATTTTAACAAAAAAAATTAACCAAAGTAATGCATCATATCATACCTAAAGTTTGGTTGAAGTAGATAACTTCCACAAGCCATGAATTCCATTGGCCGACCAGCTTCGAAGCAGGTCGGATAAATATAATGAAGCTTTGGACGTTGGTTCTTTGCTTTAATTTTCACCACTGACGTCGCATCTGTTTCCATAAAATTCCAAAAAATTTGGTTAAAAACATATCAGTAGAAAATGGAATTTAATGATTATTAAGTTAAAGTAAAAATATTTCCAGATTGCCTATAGTTGTTAATTAATATGCTCAGTCATGCCCAATAACTATTTTAAGCAACCATGCTTCTGGAATAGAAGATTGGCTCATCATTTATTGATCATGCACACATTCTTGATGATATGATATGAAATATAAGTTGTAAATCTATGGTAAAACTGTCAGGATAGAACAGTTAATAAACCAACTGACCTTTCGTTACACGAAAAATCATATCATTTAGAAAAACATGCATTGTGCCTTTTCCAGACAACATGCTTCCTGGAGAGGCAACGAGGTCTTTTATGCACAGAGCTGGCTCCTCCAATAGCTGCTTGATGTTAAATTATTAAATAGTTAGTACCCAAAAAGAATCACAAAGCTGAAACCTTCTAAAAGGTTATAAGTCTTGAAAGTTAATATAGATCAGTTTTATGTATTAAAAACACAAGAATTAAGAAACACCTTAAACCACGCAGGCTTTGGCATTGCAATAAAAGCTGTCAAGATTGTACATCCAGGACGGATATACCCCTCCAATTCAACAGGCATACTCGCTAACCATTGAAATATCTGTATAAAAATATGTACAGTTATGTCAATTAGAATTCGTTAAATCTTTAATATAAAGGAACTTTAATTTCTCTATTTGTATACTAAACTGCAATAATAATGTTTAGAATACTTGATGTCGAAGTCGTCTAGGAAACTCTGCCGGGTTCCAGTCATAGAGTTTGAAGGAAATCCGACCAGTAGGGCACTGCAATAAGTACCAAAGAACTGCATATTAATCCAAGCTAGATTTTCTTTTATGAACAGGAAAGAAAGAAAGCTTGAGCCGTTGTGAGATTTTCAAAAAGAAATAAACACTATATTTGCTACTTGGATTTAATAAGAAAAAGAAAAGAAAATGATGAGGGAAAATTAAGGAAAGTAGAAAGGAAAAGGAAAGAAAGTAAAATTGAGGAAAAGATACACTACGAGGAAGGAAAATCTCTTTTTTCCAAATGGTGCGGAAAAGGGAGAGAAAACAAGAAAATGTGTACAGTAACCCTCTTTTTTTCTTTTTCATTCTAGGCAACCACTCAATTCGTTCCTTTTTTAACCTTTCCAGTCCAAGCATTCAATTTGAGCCTATTCTCCAATTTTCACCAAGTATTGTCAACATAGATAGGATACACGTGTTCCTCACAATTTCCTAACAACACAAGTTGAGGACTTTGGTTTTCTTTTACTTTTCTTTCCTTTTTTCCTCAGTATTTTCTTTGCTTAGCAAAATCCAAGAACCAAACGTAGTGTTAACATCTGTAACAGTATCAATAAGGCATGAAGCATACCATAGAGGAAAAACTACTCTTGTTGTCACAATCGGATGGAGAACGTTTGGATTTTCGATTTTCTCTATCCCCATCCATATGTGTTTCTTCACCCGAGCCACCAAAAGATACGAAACTATCACTTTGTAGATTTTGAGAACCAAGGGTAGAAGCATGCCCATCTGACTCCAATAATATCTCCCTTTCTTCATTCTGATTGCTCACGGTACATATTCCATCTGAACCATCAAAACTCATCTAAAGTTATCTAACAAGAAAAAATACAGACAACAATATTAACTTCCTCTAATTGTTCAAAACTTGCAAACAGTAATCTCAGAATCTTGCTGAAGCATACCCAAGCCTATTCTACACGTATGTGTGTGTGTGTCGTGTTGTTATACCTTTTCCAGTGTCATCATCACAACTCACATCATCACCCAAGATAATCTGCTGAGATTCTTTTCCAATGCCTTCTTTAGACTCATTAGGTTTTCTTCTTCGTCTGTTATTGTGTCTCTCTAATTTCCTCCTACAACTACGTTTACCCTCATCGAAATCTGACAATATATGAAACCTGCAGAAGTTGTACGTACATTAGCATGATAGTTCAAAAGCAATTACCCAGAAAACTCAGACTACTAACAATCTTACTAATTACACAAGCAGAAAAAAACGACAAGATTGTATGAACAACAAACGGTACCATCTTCATACAAAAATGTCAAAAGCACACACGAATATAGTATTGAATTACTCATTAGTCATTACAGAAAATGCATCTTAAGTTTCAGCCGCCCAAGAAATTTGAAATACTCAAATACAAAGAAACTATAACAATTTCAAACACCATCTCCCAAGTCAATGAGTCATCCCAGCAACCAATTCCAAATTTCCTTCACACACACACAATAACTCAAAAACGTCCCGAACTATACCTCATACGCTCACTCAAAACCCAATTCAAACATCACACTTTATCACGGCAGCACACGTTACCAGACAGGATCACTACAACAAACTTTAACCCTCCCCCACAAATGCCTGTGACAAAATTCCTACACATAAAAGAACCAAACACCCAAACTCTACCTAACAAACTCAAACAAGAAAACAACACACAACCATCATAACCAACACACCAAAACACCATTAAATACTCCATCAACCAATATCCGAAACATTTAATCCATCAAAACACCATTAAATACTCCATCAAAACTCACTTCCCACACTGCTGGCAATATCTCTTGCTCTCCCCTTCAATCACCACACAACTCGCATTCGCACACCTCAAACACACCCGATGCCTCCTATGATACCCCTTCAGCTCACTAATATCCGCCTCACACCCCGGCACCTGACACCTCGCCGGAGCCCCTCCGCCGCCCCTCACCACCCTAGTCCGCTTCTTCCCCGGCAGCGCCGCCTCCTCCGCCGCCAATTGCTCGTCCAATTCAGGGCAAGCGCAAGGAACCCTACCCGCCAAGAAATTCGAGCACACCAATCTCGGGTCCCGCTTCCTCACCCTACCCAACCTATCAGAATCCGAATTATCCCGCTGTTGACCTTGGGTATTCTCCAATAACGATTCCTGGTGTGGAAACGAGATGGTGAGATGCTCATCAAGGTTGAAGTCGAGGAAATCGGACCAATCGAAGAGGGAGGAGGAGGTGGGGTCGTCGCCGCCGGGGATTGCGGCGGCCGAGGAGGCTAATTCGGGGATTCTGGGCGGAGGTGGAGGTGGGAGTGGCGATTGTGGCGGGATTTTCTGCATTTTTTGGGGGTTTTTGGGAATTTGGGGAAAAGGGGAGAAGGAAATGGGGAAATTGGGGGTTAGGGGTTTGAAAATTCTCTGTGATTGTGAGATTTTGGAAGGTAGGTGAGATTTCTTGAGGGGAATTGCAGAGGAGAGTGTGTTGTTTTGTTCCTCTTTCTTATCCTTCATTTATTTCGGGTATTGTTTTGGAATAATTGGATTGATTGATAGAGTCGTGGAGAATCGAGTTCTGCTTACTTTTTCAGTTTTTCGTTTTGATCCTTCATCTTTTTCTATTTTCCTTTTTGGGCCATTTTTTCCCCGTAAAACACAAATTTTATCATCGGTTACTTTTCTTTTTCTTTTTAATTCATTTTCATGGATTCAGTTGGGACGTATTATTTAGAATGTAAAACTCTTTCTATCAATAATTGTTGCGTTTTTAGAAATTCAAATTTGAAGCATTTGATTAAACTAGCATAATATCAAACGGCTAAGTTACACTATTTGATGATTTATCATCCGTTATTGATCACGTAATTAGTCTTTGGGCTAATTACAATCACCCCCAACCTTTGGAGGGTTGTGCGCTTTGCTCCCTCAACTTCAAATCAGTGCGTTTTTCTCCTTCACCTTTGCAAAATATTCACTTAACCACTTTCGGCGGAATATTCCTGATCCGCCGGAATAGTTGAAAATTTTTTTGCGTGATCTCTTATTGTAAATCCATACAAATAAGATGTCAAATGTGTTGATATTATACATCAAATCGAAGATCTTGATGTAAGGAACACGATGATTGTTTCAAAATCAAAATCCGACAACCAATAAAGGAGGAATTGTAGGTCAAAGATGACGCATGACCCGCGAAGCTTTATAGGTGAATTCCGACGCTTCTAACGACCAATATAGTTGGAAGGGGTATGAGTTTTATTCGTCATGTAGAGAAAACATGATGGTAGTGGTATTGACTCTTGGGTTGCCGTGATGGAGGAGAAATTGACAGTCAAGGTTAATTTTGAACGGAATATTCCGTCGGAATAGTGTCAGATGGGCAAAGTGTTAAGTTTTGCAAGGGTGAAGGGGAAAAACGCATCAATTTGAAGTTGAGGGGGCAAAGCGCACAACCCTCAGAAGTTGTGGGATGACTGTAATTAGCCCTTAGTTAATGGTTGTCGAATCCACCAACTAAAATCTTCACTTTCCAATATGAAATAAAATAAAGTATAGCATCAAATGGTCGAACCCAAAGGACTAGCAGTTTATATATTTCACGGAATGACCAAGAAATATGCACAAGAAACGTTCACAACAAAGGGGAGGGGGGTTTGTGTAATTTTAACAAACCACAAGATTAAGCACTAAAACGAAGATAACAAGCAAGTGAAAGCTGAAGTTTAATAACTGAAATTAACTGATTTAGAGGTAGGTTATCCTAGCCAAGTTGTTCTTATAATTCATGTCGTTGATTCGATCATTGATGCAATATTCAACTTCAATTCCTTGATAGATTGGCTATAGTGGTAACAAGCTCTACACACCTAACATTTTCTTAAGTTTATAATGATCATTAAACGCTTACTAATCATCTTCTTATCACAAAAGTTGTCTTAAAGATACGATCATAAGATTTAACTTCGTGATATAATTAGTCATGAAAATGATACCGATCCTAACCAACAAACTCAAGAAACTTAGAATGTTCAAGTCATTACACATGCATCTCATCACTATCAAGTAAACATGGTGGTAAACCTTCAATGATGTGTGACTCTTACGCACATTTATAAGATAATTACGGATCAAGTATTTGTGCAGTCGAATAGAACATGCATCAAGACAGTAGTTGAACAGAAATCATCCCAAAAGCATGTTCAAACCATACACTCAAGATGCATGCATATACCAAGATATCAAAGTTGCATAAACACATTTAGATCTCACAAATCCAAAACATGAATCAAAGAAACAACTTCACTAGAATCAAAATAAACTTAGCTGCTGTACATACTTGCAAAAAAGTCAAATAACCAAATGTTTCAGAACTGAATTGAAGCTAACAAGGCTGATCTACACAAGATAGTTCATGAACTAAACAATCCTAAGCATAAACATAAACTAAAAAGTGAAGAAAGGAAAGGAAATGCTTGCAGATCATAAGAGGGGAGAATGTCCCTGTTTTCTGTTGCTACGTACTGAGTTTTCTCCAATAAAAGTTGAATGATCCTTTGCTTTCTCATAAACCTTGTGTATAAGCTTGGTAACCTCTTATTTGGCACACAATTCAAGACAAATATTATTTAGACTCCGTAAGTATGATGATTATTCTTCTTGAGACGCAAAATGCTATGCAAAGCTGCGGCAAGTAGCTGAAGTTGCAAAAAATATAAAGTCAGCCGCAACATTTGACTTTGATGAGGTGTCTGCTACGTCACCTTTAACTTAAGAGATGATCATAGCTTGAAGGTCATGACTCAGGTCTTTCTTTACACTGGGTACTTCTTTTGATCCAAATTCTACACAATCATTCTTTTCAAAGTATTAAGACCTGTTAAGCCAAATTTAAGCACAATTAAATAGATTTTCAATCAGACACGTGGGGAAAATTAAATCAAATTAGGCCCAAAATACACACTAACATTAGTCTTTTTAGAAAATTTAAAAGGTTGGATTATTGATTGGGATGCGTGATTTTAAACTGCTTCATATCCAGATTAGGTATCAAAACTCTGACAGTGTAGTTCGAGATGGATAAATATATTTTCATGAAAGACGAATCATATTTCGATAATTAATAATGCGTTAATTTTTATTGAAATCATTTGATACCTTTAAAAAGAGAAAAGACGTATTGTGACTTGAACTACTCACTTATTTTTTATACAATTAAGGTGCGTGTTGGCACATAATGTCTTCATCGGAGCAATTTGATCACAAATTCTAAATTAAGTCGGAAAATGTAAGATTGTTGAAGTTTAGTTATTGAAGACAAAAAGTAAATAAAATAAAAATAATAATAATTCAAGTGACAATGTATTTTTTTTAAATTTAAAATTATGTCGAACGAACTAAAAAATAAATCGGCAGATGGGAAAAATAAATCCCTATGGTACTTTTGAGTTTTAGCTGGACTAAAATTAAATTGAGTAGAAGCATATTTTATTTCTACTTTTTTTAAAACTAAAACATAAAAATACCTTTTTATAAAGGACAACGAAAAGAATTACAAATACCCCCATAATGCTTATTTCGTTTGCAAAAAGGAAGAGGACTTTCTAAATAATTTATGGCTTATTCTTTCACTTGTTCAAGCATTATATGAGTAGATTTATGCCTTTTAGTAGCATAAAAATGGGCTCAAAAGAGACATGAAGAATTTCGTTCTACATCACCAACTTTTGACAATTATTGTTTTATTTATGATGCCCCACATTTATCAAAATATCTAAAGTAAGTGCCCAAGTCATAAAAAGAGGATCTGAAAATATGTGTAAAAGCAAAGCATTATCATAATTACTTTTTAATCCACTTCACTAACATCTCAATCGAAAGACAAAGTGTTAAAAGTGTGAAAATTAATGCCAAGAATTACAAAGTATGACACTTATTCCACGATCGTTGTATGCTTAATTAATGAGAAGTTTATAAATTAAATGAATTATCTCTTGTTTAAACTTTTGAAATATATTTTTTTATTTGACTTATAACAATTATTGTCCGAATCAATTCATAATGGTGACTTGGGAAAATTAGTTGTGACCATCGAGAAAGTTGATTGTCATGCACCTAAACCAATTATAAGGTATGAAACTTATTCCACATCGATTGTATGAACAATTGGTGAGCGATTTATTTATACTATATTATTAAGCGTCAGGGATAAATATGGTGTTTTGGACTATTTTCTTTTTTGTCCCTAACTTTTTAACCTTTTATTTTCTTTTTATTTATTTACATAATTCCTTTATAATTGTTTGGTCTATTTTTTTTCTCTTTTTTTATTTATTAATTTTTTTAATATATTTTGTTCTCTTGCATTTTGTTTTTCCGTTTTATTTATTTATTTTTATTTATCACCTCAAAAATATTTTTATTTTATCTATTTAGTTTTTTTTAATATAAAATTTTAATCTTTTTCTCTTTATATTTTATATTTTTTATTTAACATAATTATATAAAAATTAATTATAAAATAAATATCAATATAAAAATTAATTTTAATATATTTAAATAATAATATTATTTTTATTTGCACACCCAACAAGTGTGCAACATTTACTAATAAACCAAATTAACTCTCTCCTACTACATTAATCATTTGAAATAAATTGTCTATTTGGTAATTGGTATATAACAAAATAATAAGTTTTAAATTAAGTTTCAAACTTATTTCACCATGTGTGCATATATTTGGTGTCATGTTTCATTAATTAATATATGTTTGACAATGATAATTTTATGCCCTTCTAATGCTTAGGTCGAAATAATTTATCAATTGTGTTTTTTCTTTTCTAAAAAATATATTTTTAAATATATGCATATTTAAACGAAATTTAAATCTAAGATACTATTTAAAAAATAATAAGGTTCAAAAGATAGAATACAACTTGTTGTAATTCAATGATGATTATTTCGCTTTCACAACGATTGGACCGTTATTTATGATATGCACTTAGAAATAATATTTGACTGAAACTAATTTATTATTTAATACACAATGGACGGTTTACAAGTGTAGATATGATACATATTCTATCACTTCTGTTATCTTACTCATGTGCACTTAAATTTATTTTTTAATACAGGAATACTTTGATATGTGAAAATGTAGCCAAAATTTAAATGACGACATCTAAACTCTAAATCTGCAAAGTGAGAGAGACAGTTGACCAATCAAAACCAAAATTCAATGTTTTGTCTTGCTTGCACCATCAAAGAATGTCCTCATATATATATATATATATATGATTAATTTTTTCCTTTTAAATACACTATGATAAAGTCAACAAAGAATATGTATGATAAAGTCAACAAAGAATATGTAATGTGAAACATGAATATATATATATATATTGATCGCGAAACATGAATATATGTTAATTGTCAAAACATTGTATTCCTCCCAAAGTAGTTATTTTGTCTCAAGCTTTTACAATATATTCAAGTGACTGTATTTAAATGGACCACGTGGTATGTTTTGAGATGAGCCACGTGGACATTAAAGAGTCGTTTAAATCAACATGCATATGTGCTAATAAGCAACACATGACATGAATATAACACTTTAAATTGAATCAGAGTGGAGGTTGAATAGAGCTTCTAAAAAATCGATAAAGATATTGAATATTGTATTAAGATGGATTCAAGTAGCCTTCGTGAGCCAAACCTAAAGATTGAGTCTTGAGGCACTAAGGTCAATCATTGTCCACCACGAATAAGGTATTTTTCGTACATCAATTGAAGATAAATAAATCAAGATTTTGTTTAAGTCCGTACATCATCAGTGCCCGAGGAAATGGGGCACATGTAATCATCCGACATTTCGAGGCAATGCATGAGAGAGCAACGAATGCCCCAAGGTAATAGACCAAAAAGAATAACGAGGTACCCGACGTATGATCATAGTCAAGTCGAAATAACAATGTGTACAAATAAGAGACATACGCATTAAGTGCAACGCATGAATGCGTGTTGTGTATATTTTTCAGCTCCAACTATAAATATCCCCACCGTGAACTGCATTAGATATGCCTATTTAAATATTATATTCGAATTCACTGAACACTTAATAAATCAAAACTAACTTACAAACATCAACTAGCTAGTTCATCCCTTTTTATCTTAGTTTCCGTATCGACAAATTCTTGACAGATCAACCTACAAAGAGCCATAAGACCCACCGACTCAACTCAACCAAACTTTAGCACGATCAATAATAACAAAGTAAAGTAGTATAAACAGCATAGGCATGTAAATGCTGGGCTCTAGCAATATTCCCAGAACTAACCTGCCACTTCTGCAATTATGCAAAAATGAGGAGTAAATCACGCAAGAGACGAACAAATAAAGGGCCGTATCATCATTTGAAGAACTGTAGGGTGCAGTTTGTAATATCGACAAAATAAGTAGGCAATCATGCAAATTTCCTCTCTCCCTCCAAATTTTATTTGGTTACATCAAACGAAAGCATCCCTTTCGATAGGGTTAGGGTTTCGACATTGAAATTAGCTGCAAATTAGGGTTGCAGAGAAGAATTCATGGCGAGGACCAGGAGCCGCAGCCGCAGCCGTAGTCCGGTGAGGAGAAAGCATTACGACGACCCCCGCGACCGCCGCCATGAACGCCGCTCTCCTCCGCCGTCCGGCCTCCTCGTGCGGAACATTTCTCTCAGCGCTAGGTTTTCTTCCCCTTTGAATGAATCTTGTTTTACTGCAATATAGACTTTTTGCCGAGTATCGGATGTCCTAGTGAATATTTGGAAGAAATCAGGAACGAG
The DNA here is from genome assembly GCA_037834125.1 of Lippia alba. NCBI lineage: Eukaryota > Viridiplantae > Streptophyta > Magnoliopsida > Lamiales > Verbenaceae > Lippia > Lippia alba. The sequence continues at coordinate 5,905,555 of JBBMKE010000011.1, read as the reverse complement.
ATAATAAAATGAAGATGATAAATTCATTAGTGGAGATGGAATATTACATTTGGTTAAGCAAATATTATTAAGAATACGTGTTTTTCTCAATGTGGTTAAAGAATGGCGGTTTGTTGTTTCGTAGATGATTAGGTTTGGAAATGTGTGTTGATGAACTAATGCAGTGATAGATAATTTTGGATTTTGATGTGATACGCGCCATACGGCATCCCTCGGATGATTTGTTCGATGAAAAGGCCTAGTGGTGGTTTGGTGTTTTTTTCAAACTTTCAGGATGTCAATGATTTATTTTTATTCCTTGCTTTGGCTGCCTCACTGATCTTTAGGATTTCTGTGCATGCTTAATTTGAATGATAGTTAAGTAGACAAAATGAACAAAGTTTGGTTCTTGATTATGTACAAATGCTCTTTTTGGATGTTGGAATTTGTCATGTTTCTGTCTAACTTCATTTGATTTGTTTAGACTGTTTTTGAATGGCGAAGCTTTCTGATAAGATGGATATATTTCTGTTTCAGCTAAAGTGAATTGTTTATGTTTATGCACTTGTGTTCCAAGTACTTTTATCCGTGAAAGTGAATTGATTATGGTTTTGCACTTGTGAAGGCCTGACGACCTGAGGGTTCCTTTTGAAAGATTTGGTCCAATTAAGGATATTTACTTGCCCAAAAATTATTATACCGGGTATGTTCCTTAGCTACATGTTTCTATTGCCTAAATGAAATATCTGAATCAATGCTCCAGTAATATTTCGGTGATGAAATTGCAGGGAACCCCGTGGTTTTGGTTTTGTCAAGTTCCGTTATCCTGAAGATGCAGCTGAGGCAAAAAGCCATCTAGATGGCAAAGTTATTGGCGGGCGTGAAATAAGGATAGTTTTTGCTGAGGAGAACAGAAAAACACCTCAAGAAATGCGCAGGGTTTCACGCCCAAGGTTGTATTTGTATTAGAATTTATTCTTTCTTTGCTGTTTCCTTTAAATGTCTGAATAACATAATTTAATAATTGCTAATTTGTTTCCTTTTGCTCCTTATGTGAAGCTCTCGGGGAAGCTACCGGAGACGAAGTCCATCCTTTTCACCTAGACGCAGATATCACTGTAAGCTGACATTTTAACTCCCTCTTCTTTGGCATTCTTTGGCATCTTAATCCAGAACTTGTTTAAACATGCTATATATCTGATAGGTTTTTTATGTGAATGAAAGTGGATTGATGCTGCATTTTAGAATGTTTAAAAATATATAAACTTTTCTCTATATTGTATTTAACCATTTTCCTAAGAGGTTGCGGTTACATGTATGGCAGCTCAATCACGCTCCCCTTCTCCGGCAAGGCGTGATTCAAGGTATGTTTTTCTGCTATTGCAGAGGAATTTTATTGTATTTGTATCCTGTATGCCCCTTCTTATGTTGAAGTTCAGTGTCTCTGAAGTATCACGTTCAAATTCTTAAATATCACTCAGTTCACTGTAGCAAAAAATGTAAATTAGCAGCTTAACACGAAATACTGGCATTTTTTATGAATATCGAGGAGTGTTGGTTCATGATTGGAACTTTTGCCTAGTGTAATGACAAAGGTTGTCTGTTCTTCTACCTCGAGGGACTCAACGTATGATCTCCTGTTGCTACTTTTTCTTGGAATAGTACTTGAATTCTCTCAGATATATGTTGCATGTCTTCAAGTGAATTTGAATGACACGTGCTGATGCCCTTATCTATGCAGATCTTAATTTTCAAAGAGAGGCATAAAGAATTCAAGACTAATAGAGAGAAATGAGAAAAGGGGTCATAAAGTGAAAGAGTTCTTGCTTTATGTTTGTGTCATTGACCCATGCAGAAATTCCTAATATCCAATTTCTTCATGGATAATCTTCAACTCCATGGAATTTTGTTTATATATGCCTTTGAGCTTCTAAGGCTTTTATCTTGCACTGGACGGCGAACTGACTTGGTATGATGTGAAAATGATTAAAGGATTAGAGAACTTTTATTTTTGTTGTTTAGCTTGTAAGCTTGATTTCCTAATGTTGCATACTATCCAGTTAAACAAAGAATCTAGAGCTTATAGTTGGCCACCGAAAGAATCATCTTCAAAGAGGCAAAGTCTTTCAAAGTTATTATGATTGAAGTGTGGTGAAAATGCCCAAAGAAAAAGATAGTATGAGGTTTCTAGATGTTGGGGACAACGACAGCTTTGCAGTTTTCGGATGCTGCTGAACCTGAACTCTGCTAAAAAGCCTTAAACAAAATGTGGATGAAAGTTTTATAGTTTTTCCCAGAAATTCTGAAACAGATGCAGGTAAAGGTCATGCTTCAGTCATTAGATATTCCATGGGGGAGGTTTTCTTGTTTCATTAAACTTACAACGTTCCATAAGTTTTTCGTGAGTGCATTTGAATTTAACTTTGTAGTTTGTAGGCAATTATTTGAACAGGTTTCACCTTTCATGAGAAACAGACATTATCCCGGCTGGTTCATGTTCTTGCTCATTATCCGAGTTATTGCTTTTACAGTCTCACTTGAAAATCTGGGGTTAATATTTGCAATAGTTCATTAATTGTTTGCTTATCACCCTTCTGTTCTATGGAGACAGGAATTATGGTGCCAGGGACGATCACTACTCTCCACGGAGATCGAGATCGATATCTAGATCAGTTTCTCCTAGAGACGAGAGAAGTTACAGGTCTCGTGAAAAGTCTCCAAGGCGTTCCAGATCTCTCTCACGCTCTGTTTCTCCACGGGATGAGAAGAAACGTCCTAGAGAAAAGTCTCCAAGGCATTCCAGATCTCCCTCTCGCTCCGTTTCTCCACGGGGTGAGAAGAAACATAGGCCTAGAGAAAATGGTCCGAGGGGTTTTGCACCCAGCAGGTCTCAGAGTCCAAGAAGGAAATCCAGGAGTCCGGCTCTGTCTCATTCAAGATCACGCAGGTGCATTGCCAGATTCACACCCTAAACCTTTTTCAATTTTTTGTTTATCTACTACGGAGATTTTCTTTCAAAGATTCCCCCCTCCCAAAAAAAAAAAAAACCCACCAAAAAAAAAAAAAAGGAAAAAAAACACAACCACATACACATTTTAATCTTGCACCCCTAAATGATAATGCTGTATCCCTGTAAAACCATGTATATTAGTTGGAGGATAAATTACAGAACAGACAAAACCTAGAAATATGAGAACAAATGAAGGAGAAAGGAAGAAAGAATGAAAGAAAGAAATTGCAATCATGTCATGTGTTTGATTTTGAATTCCTGCAGAGTTTTAGTTATCGTTTAGTTATCAATGCAGATCTAGATATTACTTTTGCAACTGCTAGTCTATATCTTGCGCGTGAAATATGGTTAGCTGCAGCTTAACTAGATTGTTAACCGAATGTTTGAATTGTGCTGTACAGTCCTCACTGATGGTTCATCTGGTTTATTCACCACCTTTCTGGTTGCCGCTCAGTGCTCGGAGTTCTGTTGGGAAAATTTTATGTACGGCATCATCATGTAGATGGCAAATGTGACAATAGAAATGATGCTTTATGCTACTGATGTTAGTTTACTTCTATGTTCATTAACAGTGCTACTGATGTTAGATTACTTTTGTGACCAATGTAACTATCTTCTGGTAGATGTTTGATTCGAGTAGGTGATTACGTTTCCGATGCTTGTAAACGAGCCCGAATTTAGATCGATGCCTGTGTTTTCAGTTGGGATTTGAACCCTCCAGGCTCATCATTTCTGGTAACTTGGTCCCGAACATGTTCGCGCAAAAATCTCTCTTCTCATCCCGTAAAGATAGTTTAATTTATTTTCGACTAAATGGTATCAAATTGTAATTCTTTATATTCAGTTGGGGTCTATATAATTATAGTTTAGGACAAATACACAATTAATAAACAAGGTTAAAGCTGACAACAAGATGAAATTAAATAGGAGAGAGTTTTTTGTTTTTTTACACACGCACCCTCTGGGGATTTGAATTTAAGATTTCTTTGAATTCAAGATATCTCACTTAGAAGAAAAGAGCTATATGCACAAAAAACCCTGTTCTTTTCATAAGCGACAGAAAAAATCTTGAGTTTTGAAAAATCATGTATAAAGCCTCATAGTTTGAAACTTATGTTCACTGCCCCCGATATGAATCTGGCACATTTTGGAGGTGAAATACCATAATTGCCTCCTTCAAATACAATTATTTTTTATCCATTATCATCCCCTTTTATTTTCCTTTTTAATTTATTTTATATTTTATAATTTAATAAAAAATTAGAACATAAATATTTTTTAATATTATATCATCATCATCACATAAAATAACTTTTTACTCATTATTATTTCTTTTTATTTTCTTTTTTCATTTATTTTATATTTTATAATTTAATAAACAATTAAAACATAAATATTTTGTAATGTAATATTACATCATCATCATCATCATCAAAACTTCACCATCTTCAACTTGTTTTCCATTGTCCCGCCGGCAGCACCATAGTCCACGACACCGCCAACCACCACCTCTAGCTCCGCCGTTTCTGCCATCACCACAACCAAGCAGCCACACGTGAAGCAGCACCATGCCGCCGCCGACCGCTTCTCTCAAATTCGTTGCCCCTATCTCCTTTTCAAATCTAGATTCAGATCTAGATCTGAGAGTGTGTATGTGTTATCTGCTTCTCTCTGTGTGTGATTTTGTGTTTGTGCATGTGTTTTGTGTGTGTGACTTTGTTTTTGTGCATGTGCATAT
>JBBMKE010000011.1:5875617-5900728 GCA_037834125.1 Lippia alba | reverse complement strand
AAAATAATTTTCAAGCTCAAGCTCAAGCCGGATTTTTTTGACCAAACTCGACTCGGCTCGGCTCGAAACGCACCCCTGGCGGGAACGGCCGTTCCCGTTCCCTTTGTAAATCTGGAATGGTCGTTCCCGTTCCCTTTGTAAATCTGGAACGGCCGTTCCTAGAGGGGCGTGCCGAGCACCGTGCCTGGGAACGACCGTTCCCATTTTGAACTGGTCGTTCCCACCTCGCTGGCAGAACAAAAGTTTTTGTAAGTTTTTTAAAAATTTCAAATCTTGCATCTTTGGCCTAATTGACCCCAAATCGAGTCTATATGATATATTTCATGTAAGAATAAGTTTGTGATAATCAATTTCGGGAATGTCTCATTTTTCGTCGTGTTTTAGCAATATGCTCAAAATTGACCATTTTCTTGCATGGAATGCATATGAATCAAGTTTAATTGCTCATTTCATGATACTATGATTGTTTAAGCATGATAAATCCATAATTTCATGATGTCACGTTGCATTTTGCCATTCGTCATAATTGGTACATTGAGTCATGCATCACGTATGCTTGTCTTTCTTGCACAGACGAGCCACCGGTTGACGAGGAGCAGGCTCAGTGAGCTTATTCTCGGGTTTTGTCATCACAGGTGAGGTTTAGTCCTAAATACCTAGAACCGATACAACCCTTACGTGCATTTTCGGCCAAAATGTATATTATACCTATTATTTTTCTAAAAATGTCATTATTGCAAATGATTTTCCAAAATATCGTTCATGTTCATGATTTGGCAAGTAAACCTGTATAGCACTGTGGGCCCGAGAGTTAGTGTGTGAGCCAACCGGGAAAGCAAGGGCTGACGGGTAACTCATATACTACTCTCACCAAACTGGGATGAACTCTGAATTCACCAGGAGGTTTGGTGAAGGAAGGAATCCCGTAAGTGGGAGTCATGTTCCTGACATCCACCATGATTAGATAATTGGGTCTTGCAAACCTGATTATCACCCAGGGGAAGATGGTTACATGAAACTGCTAATTGTGCACTGTAATGAATCGCATGATCATATATTTATCAAAATGCAATTGGTGTCATTCACTACTGGATGTGTGGTTGGATAATTGCCCTACTCACCGGAGAACGGATTGATTGATTGTAACTTTAATAACTTAACCAACTTGATAGTTGTAACCTCGGGCAAAGTCAACTCATTCTTGAACTTATATTATTGTTGTTATTTCAAAACTTCACCTGAGATTATAACTTGCATGTATGTGTGCTTATATTTATATAACCCCTCACTCAGTCTTCCATAGACTAACGCTCCACCAATTCCAGTCTTTTCAGGTGCATGTTAGGCGGGAGTCGGAGTCTTTAGTCGTGTCTAGCATTGATTGCAAAAATTTGGTATTGAAGCATATTGTATTTGGGTACATATCATATACTTGAACTCTTATTGTATATGCTGCTATAAATTTAGAGGCTTGTGTGCCGCTGTGTATTGATGTACATACTTATCGTAATGGTTATGATATAAGTATGTTATACCTGTGTTGGCATGATTTGATTGGTCACAGGATTAGATTCCGCCTAGCCAGGATTGATTTTCTATTGTAATCCATTCGCCAAGTGTTTAATTCATGTATGGAAATCAATTTCATATGTGAATTGGACATGTGGTGTGGGGATGTGATGCTCTACCGTGTAGGGTGTTACATCTTTGAGTGGTAGCAGAGCCCAGTTGCAAAATCACGGTTCTAGTGTCGTGTCTTGTGAGTTTAGGTCGCACGGTATAGGAATTTACTTGTCTAATTGCGAGTCTTGCATTATAATTTGAACTTTTGTGAATTATGTGATTTATATGTTTGTGAAATTTAAATGCACATATGAATTCATATTGACCCAACATGCATTTCTAGTGTTTCAATTTACAAATGCCTCGATGTGAGCGTTCTCCGGGTCGTCGACATCATCACCGCTGCTATCACCGCTGAGACCACACTTCTGTTCCTCCACCACCAGCTCCTCCAGCTCAGCCGCAGGATTTTAAGTGTGTGGTCGTTAATACTGATACGGGGCATTTTGGAACAGTTGGTGCAGGACATCTTTCACCTTGGTCGGCGTGCGCAGGTGTCCCGGGAGAGTAGGACTCGCTTGGAGCATAAGGTTGGGGTTGAATCAGAGGTTGAAGTGCTGAAAAAGAGGGTCGTGGATCTCGAGTTAGAGTGCGTGAAAGCGGGGCTCCATCTGAAGTCGGTCGAATAAGCTAAAAGAAGGCCGAAGAATCAGTGGCGGAGTTGAAGAAGCAAATCGACGGGAAAATGAAGGAGCTGGTCGAGGTCCACAAGCAATTGGACGCCCAGGCTCTCAAACAAGTCGAGGCCTTTAACAGCGGAGAGCGGGCAGGCAAGCTCATCGGAGCTCGGATGACCATTGCATACTACTAGGACCTTATTACAAACTTGATGGCCGAATCAGAACGCTATGGGGCCTATCGATTTATGATGTCCCCGGCATACAGGAGATCAACTGTTCCCTTCGGAGTGGCCGATATGAAGGAAGAGTTCGACCTATGCCTCGCTCAGTGCTTGGCCGTGGGGTTTCTAGAGGACTATGATCGAAACATAGTCGACTTAAGGTGCCCGGACCCCAGACCTCCCTCAACCGTCGAAGAGCCCGAGAATGAAGTCGTAATTGACTGGGCGATGCCTGAATTTGGCTTTGCCATCCCATTGGCCAAATCCCTCTGCTCGAAGAGGCCGGTGGACGTGATGCAGATGCCCTCCGTAGTCGACTTAACTGTGTTGGACCACAATGTGATGTTCAAGGCCTTATTCCCCAACGAGAGCGTCGAGGCCGGCGAGAGGGCCAAGGAGAAAGCTGAGGAGGAGTCTGATGAAGACGTCGATTGAAAGCCGCTTTGAATTTTCCTCTCCCCATTTATTTATTTTCTTATGATTGCAAGTACCGACTTGGGGTAGCGGGTAAGTGTTCCCGTTTGTAAAATCCAAAGGGCTCGAGGCCCACTTTTGTAATTGGTCGGCCTTTTTGGTTGGCTCCTATCATTAATGTAATTATATTTTCCACCTTTTAAATCGACTCGTTGGAGTTAGCTATTATTAAGGCATGCTTGAGAGTACTAGAAAAACAATTATTCGAATCAAAGTATTTAACCCAAAATAAAGATCATGATAATCGATTCGTGTAATATTCGAGTAATTCATCAACAACTCCATCTGATTAGAAGGACTATTTAACCCAAAATATAGAGTATGATAGTCGAAATGGACGAGCGAAATTTTATTGATGAAAAGAGAGCAAACCAACATAATTCTTACAAGGTTTTAGGCATAAAATTTCCTAAGGTTGTGGGCGTTCCATAACCGAGGCACTGAGTTCCCATTCATTTCCTCGAGATGATAGACTTGGTTTTTCCCGACTTTGATGATCCGGAATGGTCCGTCCTAGTTGGCGTCAAGTTTACCGACGTGTTTAACGACATCGACCCTCTTGAGGACCAAATCATCTACCCAAAAATATCGAGGTCGGACGTTCTTGTTGTAATTCTTCACCATAGAGGTCCGGTATTGCTGCATCCGATGGAAGCGTTATTCTCTTTTTTCTTCTATGGTGTCAAGCTCGAACTGCCGATTCTCTTGGTTTTGATCGGCCTGATATTGGGTTACTCGAGCTGTAGGGTGGAGTAATTCTGCTGGTATCGTGGCTTTAGATCCATACACCATGGAAAAAGGAGTTTCCCCGGTCGCTGTTCGAGGAGTAGTTCCATTAGCCCATTATACATCATCGAGTTCTTCTGCCCATGCTCCTTTCTTCTCGTCAAGTTTAGTCTTGAGGTTCTGGACGATCATGCGGTTTGTTACCTCGGTCTGGCCGTTTGCTTGTGGATGGCCGACTGAAGTGAATTTTAAACTTATTCCCTTCTCGGTGTAGTAACGTTTGAACTGCCGACTCCGGAATTATGGCCCATTGTCGCATATCAGAACTCTAGGTATCCCAAATCGGCACATGATATTCTTCCATAAGAAATGGGATACCCCTGCGAACGTAATCTTGTGGACCGATTCTTCCTCGACCCACTTAGAGAAATATTTCACGCATATGATGGCGTATCAAAGTTGTCGAGGTGCGAGGAGGAATGGACCAACTATATCAATTCCCCATTGGTCGAATGGCCAGGTTATTTCGATGGGGATCATCTCACTAGGGGGTTGATGCGTGAGGTTGGAATGCTTTTGACAGCTCGGGCATCTCTTGGTGAAGCGTACGACATCTCTAATCATGGTCGGCCAATAATAGCCGACTTAGAGATCTTCTTAGCTAGCACTATTCCTCCTGCGTGATTTCCACAAGATCCCGCGTGCACTTCCTCGAGCACTTTCCTCGCTTGGAAAGGCCTTAAACACCTCTTAGCTGGCTCTCTAACAGACATCTTGAACATCAGGCCATTTGGGTCGATGGTATAGCTAGCCGACCTGGCAATTAGGCGGCGTGTCTCCGTCTTATTTTCCGGCAACACCCTATTTCTTAGGTAAAGGATGATTTCGTCAAGCCAACACGGTTCGGCTGGGTCAATGCTGAATACTGCTGTTGTATTCAAATCGATCGACCGCGTAGAATTTGAAAAAAAGGTGATCGACCTGTCGCTTGTGTCCCTCAGACCATTTTCCACATTTGACAAGGCATCGGCTCTTTCGTTCTCTTCTCCTGGAATTTGCTCAATTCTAAAGCGCTTAAATTTGGAGGCCCAGGTCTTGACTTGTTCGAGGTATTTCTCCATAGAATCCTCCCGAGCTTCGTACGTTCCGTCATACTGGCTCGCCACCAATTGCGAGTCGGTGAGGGCGACCACGTCCTCGACTTCCTGTTCTTTTGCTATTCTCATCCCTGCGAGAAAGGCCTCGTACTCGGCCTTATTATACGTGGCTGGAAAATTCAGGCAGATGGCAAAGTCGAGCTCATCTCCTTCGGCACTTCTGAGGCACACGTCGGCTCCTTCCCCAAATGAGGTCGAAGAGCCGTCGATTGAGAGTGTCCAACGGCCCTTGTCCTTAGTTGGCGAGGTTGATGGCTTTTTCTCGACTAAAAAGTCAGCTAAGACTTGTGCCTAGTAGGCTGACCTCGGCTGGTAAGATTAATCGAACTGCCCCAGCTCGATTGCCCATTTCGCGAGTCGGCCCAAATAATCTGGCTTTTCCATCACTTGTCGAAGTGGTTGATCAGTGAGCACGGTGATGCAATGGGCTTGAAAATAGGGCTTCAGCTTTCGCGCAGTGTGGACTAAACCCATAGCGAACTTTTCGATCTCAACATAGCGGCTCTCTACTCTATGCAAGATCTTGCTGACATAGTAGACCGGCATATATATTCCATTCCCGGATGGTAACTAAGACTGAGCTGACGGCCTCATCCGACATGGCCAGGTAGAACAACAGTTCCTCCCCGGGCTCGGGTTTAGCTAGCAGTGGAAGCGATTCGAGGTACTTCTTCAATGCCTCGAATGCTCGCCCGCACTCTTCGGTCCATTTAAAATCTTTGATGTTTCGTAGGATTTTAAAGAAAGGTATGCTCTTGTCGGCCGACCTTGATATGAATCGGTTGAGTGAGATGATTTGGTCGACCAAGCATTGGACGTCTCAGACCATTTTCGGGTTGGCTAGATCCTTGATATCGCTATTTTTCTCCGAATTTGCCTCGATCCCGTATTGACTGACCGTGTAGACCAAGAATTTTCCTCTGCCTACCCCAAAGGTGCACTTGCTCGGGTTGAGCTTCAAGTTGTATTTTCTTAGGAGGTCGAACGTCCGACTTAAGTCCGCTAGATGATCACTTGACCTAGTCGAGCGAACTATCATATCGTCGATATATACCTCCATCGATTTGCCAATCTCACTCTCGAAAATTCGATTGACTAGTCTCTGGTAGGTAGCCCCCGCATTTTTGAGCCCAAAAGGCATCACACGGAAGTTATAGATTCCTTTCGCAACAACGAATGTGGTCTTATCCTCGTCCTCGAGCGCCATGACGATTTGATAGCCCTGGAAGGCATCCATCATGCTTAGCATTTCACAGTCAGCGGTCGATCGACCAACTAGTCGATGCGAGGTAAGGGGTATGGGTCTTTGGGGCATGCTTTGTTCAGATATGTGAAGTCGTTGCACATGCGCCATTTTCCCCTGGATCTGGTGACTAAGACCACATTACAAAGCCAATCAACATACTTAGCGGGAATGATGTGGACTGCGTCAAGCAGTTTGTTCACTTTCCCTTCAATGATCTCATTTTTTTTGACGCTCTGAGCGCGAAGCTTCTGCTTGATTGGCCGGAAAGAAGGGTCGACGTTGAGATGATGCATAATGACGGATGGGTCGACTCCTACAAGGTCGCTTGCACTCCATGCGAATACATCTACATTGTCTTGTAGGAACTAGATAAGTAAGACTTGCTCTTTTTCCTTACCGGGCCCGGCTATGCTGACATTGGTGGTTTTCTTAGACTGACCGGGTTGCAACTCGATTGATATGGTTTGTCTGGAGGATTTGACCCGGGCCACTGCTTCAGCCTTCCTCTATTTCTTCTTCGCTCTCTTGGAAATTCGGACTGGCCCTCCGGGGTCCGTTGAGTCAAAATTCTCTATCTCATCTTCACTGCCATCAGGTAAATCAAGCACAGGAATTATTCTCTGATCCGGCAATTTCACCTTCTCCATGGAGATCGAATAGCATAACCAGGCATTGGGAATATCACATCTCAGCTCGCTTATTCCGGCTGGAGTGGGGAGTTTGATCAATTATGATAGGTGGAAATTACTGCCCTAAAATCGATCAAGCCGGGACGACCAAAGATGATATTATAAGCTGAGGGTTGATCAACCATGAGATACTCGATTTCAACCGTCGCCCTCTTAGGGAGAGTTCCCATGGAGGTGATTAGTTTGACCCGACCCTTAGGATACACTTCAGAGCTGCCCCCGAATCCTGTTAATGGTGTTTTCAGTGTTCGAGTCCAAGTTTCTTAGTTAAGTTCATTCGATCAAGAGTCGCGAAATAGATAACGTTCACTGAACTTCCATTGTCAACAAGGGTTTTGGATACAGCATAATTGGCCACGTCGAGCGTAACCACTATCGGACAACTAGGTATTTCGCCCTCCCGTGGTGGCATGCCGACGAGGTCCTTGTTGCTAAAACTAACCTCTTGAGCTACTCATCTTTCCTCCTGGTCGATCTTCATAACCTCGTGGGGCCATAATAATTCCTTTGAGCTTCTCTCCTCATTCTCTTTCTTGCTGTCTTTGTATCCCCCCCAGCAGGGCCCCTGGCGATCATATCGATTCGACCGAGGCAAGGGAGGTTATGCTCTTTTTCGATCGGCTGCTTAGCGTCCCGATTTCTCGTTGGGCTTTGCTCTCTTTTCTCTTCGGCTTGGGCGGCTAGCTTATCCATTCTTCTCACAAACTCCTAGAGGTGGCCCCCTTTGATCAGTCGCTTGACCTCATCTTTTAAGGCGAAACACTCGGAGGTGCTGTGGCCCGACTGCCGATGGAAGTGGTAATACTTGGGGGAGTCCCTAGTCTTGGGGGTCTATCGAATTGGCTTTCTATTTTTGAAGAGGTGTTTTGGGACGATGTTGTATATCTCCTCGATGGGACGATTGAGGGGAGTGTACTACTTCTTTCCGCTCCCGACCCTTTTCTTGGATCGACTCCTTTCTTTCTTTGACTCGTAGCAGCCCGACTCAGTTATTAGAGCTGAATAAGATTCGACCTTGACCACGAAGACGACATGGTTCGCCATCCGTATTTTTTCCAGCCTCATCCAATCTCCGATTATCTCCAAAATTTGGGAAATGGACTCCGGATTTTCCCGAACTAAATAATCGGCGCACTCTTTCTCTCAGTGCTCCATGGAGAGTTCTTACGAGCATATCCATGCTCGGGGTTTCGACCTGGACGGCGGCTTGAGAGAATCAGGTGAAGAACTCTTGCAGCGATTCGCGTCCGCCCTGGGTAATGCTATACAAGTAGGTCGAAGGGAGCTTGCCCCCCTTAGCCGAAGAGAAGTGTGCCACAAAGTCGTCTATGAGGTCATCGTACCTCCAGATACTTCTTGGAGGCAGCCTTGAGAACCAGTCCTGGGCTGCCCCAATTAGGATGGTGGCAAAGATTTTGGCCCGAATGAGAGGGGGGTAACCAAACATGCTGATCTCTATTTCGAATCGATCAACGTGTCTTTCAGGATCGGTCGTTCTGGCATTCTGGGATAGATTCATGGGCGTCTTATCCTCGGCCATGGCCGGAGGATTTCATCAGAAAAGGGACATCGAGCTTCTCGGGCACTCCGATAAATATGGCTCTGTGCAGGGGCCCACGGGGAGAAATTCTGAACGAGGTCGGTCTTCCCGACCATGCCTCTAAGGATCCACATTAGCATGCGATTCTTCCTCGTCGATGATTCTGGGCACGTTGTTGAACGACCTTTGATTCGCCGCCCTATTTTGTGCTCCCGATGATCCCTTTTTGGGATCTGGTTTCTAAGGTCCTCAAGGCCGACCTGGAATCCGCGGTTAGCCCTCCGTGGGGGTTCAGGATCAACCCTTCTCCCCAAATGGTGGAATATGGGAGATTGTTCCTTTTGTCTCGACTGGAAGACGACCAACTCCATTCGGGTAGCTCCCTCACTTGCAGCCCTTTTTCGTTGTGGCCCTTGCTCTCGTAAATTTTGATCGCCGTTAACAGGGCATTTCTTGGGGCGCCTGACGCCCGAATCGACCTCTTAGTTCTGGTTAATTACTTCAGCCGGTTGTCCCCGACCTGCCCCCTGCTCGGGGCTTGGACTGGAGGAGAAGGTGGTCCATAAAAATCTTGATAATAGTACGCTGGCGGAGGTGGGACATACCCTCAATATTGAGGTGGGGGATAGCCGTAGTACGAAGGCGGAGGCCCATATGACTGCGGGTATTGGCCGGGGGGTGGCACCGCCGGGCTTGATCTCGGTTTATCCGGGAACACATGAGCCCTCTTTTCGGCCACCGCAACCACTATTTCGGCTCGACACTTCTCCAAGTAATCGTCCAACTCAGAGACATTACAGACGATGGGTTGGGGATGGGCGCTCGACACCTCGGCGGTCCGAGGTGGAGCTGCCGGGATTATTGAGGCATTTGGCTGACGGGACATTTCCTGCCCGTCTCCGGCTATTGTTCGTTTGCGTAGCTCCATCACTTAGATTAGGCTTTTGTTCAAGTTTTCCCCAGACGGTGTCAAAATGATCGTGTCGGATTCCGATTTAGTTGACTTAGTCTACGTGGAGCTGATTGGATCACTAGAATTTGTATTTTGGGGATACTCAAACTCGTGTCAACTGGAAGATGGTAGCAAACGTGAACTGAAGGCCGAATAGGGACAGGTGGGGTTTTTCCCTATGTCGGTACTCCGACGCTCAAGTCAGTATTCGAGTATTAGGTACGTTGATTAAGCAGGCTTAAGCGCAGTTAATGTGTGTGGTAAATGACATAAATGAGGGGGTATTTATACCTGAAGGAGTGAGAAAGACATTCTTGTACTGATGTCAGAGCATTTAATGCTGCTTAACTGCCTAGTACGGTATGTCAGAAGCATTTAATGTTGGGCGTGCGCTGAGGACCCCACGTCCGTGGTCGAACTTGGTTCGAGCTGTCCGAAAGAGGTCGGTTTTTTACCGAAAAGCGTCGAGTTACTCGATTGGGTTCATCCTTGTCGATCATACGCCGACCACCCTTCCCAAAGTCGGTCTATTCGCTCAATGGGGACATAGAGGCATCATTGACCAATTTGCTTTGACTTGAAGGACACGTTGTTGGCTTACAATGGGCCACCTGCGCGACACGTGGCATATTTGGAATGACCCTCATCAAATATAATGAAGGGATAAATGTTTTATACCTGATATAATCGATAAAAAATTTAAAAAGAGTAATAAATAAAATGACAAACTGAATTTAGGCTAGAATTTTCCATTCAAATAACCAAATTGCATCCATCAAGCATAAAGAATAGAAAACAAACGAAACACATTTCATATATAAGGAAAAAACCTAACCTCACCATAATCTGATTGAGAAACCTCCATTCAACTCGATCGTAAGCTTTGCTCATATCGAGTTTCAGGTTTGAAGTACCTTTTCTTTCTTATAGTCATCCGCATAATGAAGTGATTAATTTCAATGAATGTTATCACTAATAAGACTATTGAAAATAAAAAAAGACTGAATATAAAATATAATTTTATCAAGGTGGGTTTTAATTTATTAGCAAGCCTCTTAGAGGTGACTTTATAGACAACCTTACACAAACTGATAAACCTAAACTGGATTATGAAGACAGGGGATTTGCACTTAGTAATGAGGATAATATGGATGAAGTACAAGCGATTATCAAACTGACCATTATTTAGAAAATTAAAAGCTCAATTAATCACATACATCTCGATCGACAATATGCCAATATAATTAAAAAAAGATAGAGGAAAGGTCATCGGGCCCAGAATATTTAAGAGGATATATATTTTTAAGGGAAAATAGCAAATTTGGGAACTAATATATTCCTCTTTGTATTTTTTAACTTTAATTTGGTATTTCTGATTTAAGGGACACTTACTCTCGAATTTTACAATTTTGGTCAAATCTCAATTGGATCCCTAATTTCTTCATGGAATACCACCATTTTCTTCTCAGGATACCAGCCTTGTGCCTACGTGGCTAACGAAATGCCCCTGAAAATTGGGACGTGGCATTGAATTGTCTAGTTGGCATATCAAAATAGGACAACTCATTTAAAATGTACATGTTGGATTTTCACCATTTTTTATAAATTTTAAATTAATTAAAAGAGAATTAAATTTCTTATTTATATTAAAAATTTTTAATTAAATTCCTCCATTAAATATAATCTATATATATAATTCAAAACCCTCCAAGCTATCTATGTGTACGCTGACATGGATAGTCTCAATGAATTTTATTATATTATCTAAATAAATAATCATTTTAAAATATTTAATGTTTATCTACAACTTTGGTTTATTAAGTTTATCTAAAATTTAAAACTCAACCATATCGTTCAAATATCAAATTTTATTATGATATAAATCTCAAAATCAGTTAGACAGAAATCTCATTAAATATATTATATTATATAAATAAATAATATTTTATTATTCAATATTTATTTAAAACTTTAAAACTCCTTAAATTAAAATTATCATAGAAATCTTAAAATCTAAGAATAAGAAATATTTGAATTATCAAATATTAAATCTAATATTCGTATATGTAAGTGTGTGTATATATATATATATATAGTAATATCAAATTTTAAATTTAAATTAGTAAGCCGTAAAAAATTCAAATTCTAAAATCTTTTCATATCTAGAATCCCAAAAAAAAAAAGTAATTATAATGTTTGTTCCTAATCCCATTTAAATATTCAAAAATTCTATTGGGTCTTTCGTTCTACATTCATCATCCAAAGTTATTCTCCATGTAAAGTTCTGCATTCTATTTATTTATGTGTAAGTTCTCCACTTTATTTTTTTCTCCGTCAATTTTTTTCTTTCTTCATGTGCTTATTTGTACTTCAAATATCTCAATTATTATAATTTAACATCTTATTTATTATGCTTTTCTTATTTGATATTTGACCACACTATTGATATAGTTTTAAAGTTTTTTTATATACTACTACTTTTATATATTATTATTTCATTACGTTGTTATTATTTTATACATATTTTTGAGTTTGCAAACCATATATATATTTTTCAGCTTTATTTAGTGCCTACAAAATTTATCTCAACAATTGCAAAGTTTTGATTTCTTTATTCATATGATTTTTCATATTTATAATTCAATATCTTTTGAAACCATTAACACATAAATTTGTAGTATATGCATTTTTGAGTTTTTTTATTTGATTTTTATCGATCAATTAATAAACATTTATATGTGATTTTAAAAATAATCTTATATGTGTTTGCACTAAAAATTTGTCATTATTGATTTTTAGTCAATATCGAATAAATAATACAAATTATTTGAGAATTCAATTTAAATCGGGTCTTCAATCTTCAATTTGGTCATCTGATTCTTCCTTTGAACTTTAAGTTGTTGGAATCTTCAACCTGTTCTTGATGAACTTGATGGTTTGATCTTGTTCAACTTCAAATTTGATTTGTAATAACGTTAATTCGTAGGTCTTTTGACTTGTTTACGAATCAAACGCCGGATTTTGAGGGACTTGAACTTGAATAACGTTAATTCGTTGGTCTTTCGATTTATTTAAGAATTAAACGTTGGTTTTTGAGGGACTTGAACTTGAATAACATTAATTCGTAGGTCTTTCGACTTATCTACGAATTAAACGTTGGATTTTGGATAACTCCGCCAAGAACACCGATGAACTCGTCGGTAACTCCTAGGATTTGATTTGAATGTGAAGCCGATTCGCCGTAACACCGTGGATCTAGCTTGAATATAATGCCGATTCGCTGGTATAACGCCTTGATTATGGATCAAATGTCTTTATTTGGTAACTTCGGGGAAAGAACACCTTAGAACTCCGTCGAAAGGTTTTTAGCCTCTCTTGAACTCGTAGAGAGGTTTTTAGCCTCTCTCGGACTCGTGTTGAGTTGTTGTGTGTTGAATGAACCACCATGACCCCTTTATATAGGTGTGGGATTGAAGACTTGTGACTCAAGTCAAACTTTATTTAATAATTATCTCTTTAACATTTGTTTATTTTTAAAGAGATAATAGCAAATAAAATCTTATGAATATTTATCTCTTTATTTTTATTTTTAAAGAGATAATATTATGTAAGACTTGAGTTTGATTAGTAGTTGTGATGCAATATGCCACATGTCACCATATAATTTGTCTTGACTTTATTTGATTGCAAGACTTGATTTAATTGGTCAAAACATGTCACTTTGACACGTGCCACCACTTGATTGGTTGAGAAAATAAACACTTAATATTAATTTAAATTTAACTATTTAATTTTGAAATTAAATTTAGAATAATTCCAAAATAGGGAAAATTGTTCATTTCATCCGGATGGAATGTCCTCATGCAATGTTAGGACATAGTTTTTCAAATTGGCAAATATTATCCTTTAATTTTTGAAATCATAAAATTAAAGGACAATTGCCGACCGAAAATTCTCTTTGTTCGCCTGTGTTCTCCACATGGCAACCGGTGCGACACTTTGGCAGCCATGTAAGAAATTTTTGTCAAGTTAGAAATTAAAAAAAATAATAATAAAAATTAAAAAACAACACCACTTCATAGCATATATATATAGGAAAAATTACATATAACTACCCTGCATTTAGGTCTAATTACAACCTAGTCTACTATTTTTAGAAAATTACAAATCAGTCTCTAATATTTGAGAAACGTTTGTGGTCCCTAGGGTTCCGTTATATCATTCCTAAAATGCCCATGATTTGTTGTTAAAATCATATTTTGTAGGGATCGTTTTGTTATTTTTGTAAACTTTAGGGATGATTTTGTAATATTGGTTATATATTCAATGTAACATTCATAAAACCGTCAAGAACATAAATGTACTTTTACAAATTCTCTTAAGGGACCTAAGATCAAACAAAATTATATGGACTAAAATGTAATTTTTCGAAAATGATGGACTGCATCGTAATTAGACCTAAATACCAGGTAGTCATATGTAATTTTTCCTTCAAATAAAATAAAGTTTCGACTTTTTTTTTCCTCATGAAAAATAAGATATTCATCGTTATAAATAATCTCCTCACTGAATCACATAAATATTCCAAAGAAGAAAACTTGTATTTGCAGTTTTGCACTCCAAACATGTTTGTTCCAAAATTTCCCCAGATAATTACTAAGACATTTCTTGCAAAATAAAGCTTCATGGATTAGATTTTGAGGCCCAATTCTCCCATTAAAATGGAAAGGGTATTGTATATATCTCAAGCTTAGATTCTTGACAAGGACAAGTTCTCGTCCTTGAGCATGAAACACTTTTTTTCAGATACATTTTCAAGAACTTACATTAATTGTATTTGCGTGAAAAACGTTAATCATTAATTGTAACAACAATATCATTAATCATATTTGTGAAATCTATTATTAACCAATCAAAGCATGTGGAATTTTAAACACTTATAAAATTTGACTCTCGACTCATTTCTGAATTTTTTGCATTTTCAATGTGAAAAACATGTGATATTGCTGTATTATTCTTGATTTCCTAATCCAAATTATGAATACTTATAATCCAAAATAAATAAAATGACCAAATTAAGTATGTAGAGTGGAAAATAAAGACCAAACAAACATATTTATATTCTCAACATGTCTGCCTAATATTATTGAAATATAATTTCAAGAATTCTTATTTCTTTAAGATAAGATGAGCTCAATAATTTTACTTTTCCATTAAGAATTTAGGTTTCATCTCCAATATACCAACATTTTTAAAAATATCATTTTATCGTATCGCATTGTCTTAAATACTGTGTCCAACACTTTTCATATAAAAAATTTAAGAAAAAATTTATATGACGACACCCTTTCCGTCGTGTGAGTATCTGTAAATTATGAAGTCCCATCAAAATAAACAGTGTGCAAAGCATTTGTACCAGCATGGAACAGAAACTAGCATTAGGCATCTTGACATTTCAATTATTCTTCAAAATTTAGGCGCAATAAATTGGAATCAATTGAGACCGTGAGTCACAAAATTTGACTATGAACACACACATTAATAGAATTTTCAGTCAATTATCATACATTTTATATTCAATTTTGAGTTTTGCTGCCGTGGTCCAATGAGAATCTCCCTCTCTCCCTCCATCTCTCCCAATCTCTCTCTCTCTTGCATGAGTACTTGCTATAGCCTATAAATGCTGAAACACAGATGCAGTGTAGTCCACTTCGGATTGCTCTGACAAGAAAAGCATTATATGCAACATAATCTGTATATGTACTCCACCAATTTCTTGATTCTCCATTAATCCCTGAATTAACTCTCTCTCTTTCTCTCCCAAAATCATTTGATTTCGTGTTAGCAGAACACACGCCAACGTTTTAACTTTGGATTGTTTGTTTGAATGCAAAAAACCCACATCAAAACTAGCATAAAGTTTCTGTTTTTATGCGAATTTGAGCATAAAGTTTGAATCTTTTTCACAAGAAACAAATCTTTCTGGGGTTTTCTGTAATATCAAGAGAAGAACACACATACAGATAAACGATGGCTCTTTGTACATACATGTATGCGAGTTTGAGCAAGGCAGTAGCTGCAGATGCTCAAAGGCAAACAACTTTACACCCCAAAAGGATACATGGGTTCGATCTAAACCACCACCTTTGGTCCAAGAATCACAAGGTTTCGATTTATTTACCTTTTTAATAAGATTTGGGAATTTATGTATGTATTTTTTATCTTGGTTGGTCAAGATTGTGTGGATTTTTAATGGGCTTGTCTGTTTTTGTTCATCTTTTCTTGTTTATTCTAGAATGATTGTGTTTCTTGAGTTTAGGATTATTTTTTATTTTCATTTAAGGATTGTTCATTTGATTGGAATGTTTGTGTTGTAATCTTAGGTGAAGAAAAGATCATCTGGGGTTTGTGCATTATCGTCGGAAAGAGGGGAATATTTCTCACAGAAGCCTCCAACTCCTCTTTTGGACACCATCAACTATCCAATTCACCTGAAAAATCTGTCTTTGAAGGTATTTAATCATGCAAATATGAGAGAATATATGGAAAGATCTGTGTTTTAATGCGATTATGTTGATTTTAGAGTAGTCCATGACGTTGAATACTGGGTTTTCGCGCAGGAATTGAAGCAGCTTGCGGATGAGCTTCGTTCGGATGTTATTTTCAATGTGTCGAAAACCGGGGGTCATCTTGGTTCGAGCCTCGGTGTTATTGAGCTGACAATAGCTCTTCATTATGTTTTCAATGCTCCTGAAGATAGAATCCTTTGGGATGTTGGCCATCAGGTGATGATTCTTTTGCATAACCAGAGACGGAGTCAGAAATTTTAATTTTCATGGGCGAAGTTGGAATAGTATAAAGTTTAAATTTTTAGTGGAATATACAATAGCCGATGAATCTTTTGCAATAAGACTGTGATGGAGACGGAGTCAGGAATTATAATTTGAAAGGTCAAAATTGGAGTGTTATAAGATATAGGAGAAAATTTCACTTTTCTTTCTTGGAGCAAAAGTTGAAAGTTTTAATATAAAAATATATATGTAATGTAGCCTTGTATAGACTTTGGGGGGCGATCGCCCCTACTGGTCCCCTTCTCGTCCCTGCGTTCTTGAATTAATATAGTTATTAATTAAAGTTTGGTTCTTTATGTTTGCAGTCTTATCCACATAAGATTTTGACTGGAAGAAGAGACAAGATGCAAACTTTGAGACAAACACAGGGTCTTTGTGGCTTTACGAAGCGGTCTGAGAGTGAATACGATTGCTTTGGTGCTGGTCACAGTTCGACAACCATTTCAGCTGGACTTGGTACAATCTTATTCTACTTAACCGTAGAACCGATTCTTCAATCTTATAGTTGTAATAAAATGAAAATGTAGCTGCATTCAACTATAGCGTGGCACGTTTTCCCTTCCATGAAATGAATTATGTTCACTTTGCAAAACAAAACTCGTGACAATTTCCATTAAAAGTGAGAGACTTATACGTGTCCTCACACGTTGCCAGCTTCAGCTTTTATGTTCTTTTTCTATTTATAGAAGTGCTTTTCTATTTATGTTCTTGCAAGATTCCATCACTCGAAATCTTGATTTCTTTTTTTTTTGAGGTATAAATTTTGAATCGTTGGACTTTTTTCCGAGCAGGTATGGCTGTGGGAAGGGATCTGAAAGGAAGAAATAACAATGTAGTGGCCGTGATAGGTGATGGTGCGATGACGGCAGGGCAAGCATACGAAGCAATGAACAATGCGGGGTACTTGGATTCCGACATGATTGTGATTCTTAATGATAACAAACAGGTCTCTCTACCAACAGCTACCTTAGATGGGCCCGCACGTCCCGTTGGAGCCCTAAGCAGTACATTGAGCCGCTTGCAGTCCAATCCATCCTTTAGAGGACTACGAGAAGTCGCCAAGGTTTTGCTTTGCTGCTTTTACTTATATTAAGTTAGAAATAAGCTTAGTAAACCCCATATATAATTCTTGAATTTTTTTTCGAATTCTTGATTGGTATTTTCGGGATTTCATTTTCAGGGAGTTACGAAGCAGATTGGAGGGTCTATGCACGAGATTGCAGCAAAAGTGGACGAATACGCTCGTGGCCTTATTAGTGGTAGTGGATCCACGATGTTCGAAGAGCTTGGACTTTACTATATTGGTCCGGTTGACGGTCACAATATTGATGATTTGGCAGCAATTCTTAAAGAAGTCAAGAATACTAAAATAACGGGTCCAGTTTTGATCCATGTTGTAACTGAGAAAGGCAGGGGATATCCGTATGCGGAAAAAGCTGCGGACAAGTATCACGGTAAAAAACTATTTCAGCTCATTAGTTAAAGAATAGTACTTCGGCAAGCAAAAAATAATAATTTCTGATGATAAATTTCATGTTGAATGACATTGTAGTTAACAAAAAATGAAAGGGATAATTACAGACATCCCTGTAGTTTGGCCTAATTACACAAACTTCCCGTGAGGTTTCAGATATTACAAAAATTACGCCTAGCATAATAGTCATGAATTTAAAATCAAATACTGATCGGTAAGTGTGAAGGGGGAAACTTAGGTATTCATAAAAAGTTAGATATGTCGTCATCAAAGTTTATAGATACAAATGTAATGCAAATTCTTTGACAGGGGAAGCTTTTGTAATTTCTCAAAACTCAAGGGAGGTTTGTGTCATTAGTTCAAATATCAGGGTATGTAGGTGTAATTATCCAAAAAAGAAAAGACATTTGATTTGACAAGCATGCCATTTCCTATTTGCAGGCGTGACAAAGTTTGATCCCGCTACCGGAAAGCAATTTAAACCAAACTCTGCAACAAAGTCCTACACGAGTTACTTTGCGGAAGCTTTGATTGCAGAAGCAGAAGTTGATAAGGATATTGTTGCTATTCATGCGGCAATGGGAGGTGGGACCGGTTTGAACCTCTTCGAGCGCCGATTCCCGGAAAGATGCTTTGATGTAGGGATAGCTGAACAGCATGCCGTAACTTTTGCTGCCGGTTTGGCTTGTGAAGGCATCAAACCGTTTTGCGCAATTTACTCGTCTTTCATCCAAAGGGCTTATGATCAGGTAAGATAATTATATACAGGCTTAATTACACCTATACACTTTGGAAAATAGACAAATTACAGTTTCCACCACTTTATTTTTGTCGGAAATATTAACATCTTGCGCACTGGAAAATTTGGAAATTACAGTTCATACCCCTCTATTTTCGAAAATTACAGTTAACTAACCTCAGGGGTTTTAAATTACCTCAGAATATTTATATTTTTTATAAGTCCAATTTCACGCCCCCATTTAAACTTTCTTGCTTCGTCCATACAGGTAGTGCACGACGTGGATCTGCAGAAGCTGCCTGTGAGGTTTGCGATGGATAGAGCTGGACTAGTTGGAGCAGACGGCCCCACACATTGTGGAGCTTTTGATGTTACTTTTATGGCATGCTTGCCGAATATGGTGGTGATGGCTCCTTCGGACGAGGCTGAATTATCTCACATGGTTGCGACTGCAGCTGCCATTGATGATAGGCCGAGTTGTTTTAGATATCCAAGAGGGAACGGGGTGGGCGTGGAGCTCCCGCCCGGGAACAAAGGCACTCCCCTCGAGGTAATTCACGGAATCTCACTCTTAATCATCAATAACATAATTATTCAATATTTTATGTTGTTTGATGATGTGTGACGTGTTTGGAAATTACGGTTTGGAATTTATAAGTATGTACTTCTATACTATATACTATAGCAACACGATTTTAGTGACGATTTTCACATTTCACTATTAGGTTGGCAAGGGTCGTGTATTGATTGAAGGAGAAAGGGTTGCTCTTTTGGGGTACGGAGCTGCTGTTAGGAGCTGTTTGGCTGCAGCTTCATTGACAGAGCCACACGGTTTACATGTAACGGTTGCAGATGCTCGTTTCTGCAAGCCACTCGATCATGCCCTTATACGGAGACTGGCGAAATCGCATGATGTGTTAATCACTGTGGAAGAAGGGTCAATTGGTGGATTTGGATCTCATGTTGCTCAATTCTTGGCCCTTGATGGACTTCTTGATGGAAAGTTAAAGGTAAGGAAAGACGATTTACCAAAAAAAGTACCCAAGAAGAGTATATTTTTTTAAATACTCTAAGGTTTGGCCTAATTACACAAACTTCCCTCGAGGTTTGAGAAATTAAAACACGTTCACTGCATGCTATTATAATCATAACTTTATATTCAAACGTCATTTAATAAATATCGACGGAAAATATGGTATTCATGGAAAATTAGAGATGACACCATCAAAACTCATCGAACGACATGCAATGCAAATTCTTTGATGTGGAAAGTTCTTCTTGAATCTCGAACCTTAAGGGAAGTTTGTGTAATTAAGTCAAACCTCCAGGGTATGTTAGTGTAATTATACCCTTATAAATTCAATCACTTTCCTCTAAATTAAAACATCTACTTCTATCTCTCAGCATAAATATTCATTTCTTCTCTGCTATTTGCAGTGGAGGCCAGTTGTTCTTCCCGATCAATACATCGACCACGGATCTCCGTCCGACCAACTTATGGAAGCCGGTTTAACACCTTTCCACATCGCGGCGACAGTCTTTAACATGATCGGAAAAGCTAGGGAAGCTTTAGAGATCATGGCCTAGAGTATAACATTATGAGAGTTATAGGAAAATATTACATTCTTAAACATCCTGGTTTTAACATTTGTAAATGTATCTGTTATACATAGAAGTGAGAGAGTATAGCATAATCCTTGTACATTTGTAATTTTGTGCTGCTGTTCTGGGAAGGAACTTGCACTTGTTTAAGAAATTTGTTTCTTTTTTCATTTCATGATGGGAGTTTGAAGTTGGAGGGTAATTTAGACTTTTCATATGTAATATAATATGTGGTTACATTAACTTTTTGATTAAAAAAACAGATTAATTTTGCATTAGATTTATAATTTTATGTAGAGAATTATTTTTGCTAAAATTTATAATTGTGGATATGCATATATTTCTTCTAAATGTTTTTAGTGGAACATTTTTGCCAATTTCTTTAAATTGTAGCACAAGAAATTAAACCTTCTAAATACTATCACCTTTGATCGCGGTCGGATTTGATTTGTGACATGAGTCGAACCCTTTGATCGATCACCAACAAATTTGTATTATTGGGAAGCCTTTGACCGGGGGATAAGAGTTTGGAAGAAGCAAATATGAGCTCAAATCAAGTTGAGAGATTGGGGATGTTGGCCAATTTTGATTAAATTAGTATATTGTTCGAGATGATTATAAGAGCGAACTCGAGTAATACAGTACATGTGCTTACTATCATCGAAATAAAAGCATGTAATATTTATAGCTCTATCCGTCGTGTATGCAGGCACATCCATACCCGGTGTATTTAATATCCAACGTGGTCGTCTTAGGAGCATTAATTAAAAAAAAAAACTTCAGTGGTTGGACAAATAAAAATGTTAGAGTACAGATTAACTAACATGATGTCGACAATTTATGCATTAAATGTTGATTTATCGTCATTCGAGAACATTCGTCAATCTCAATGGTCCACATAATTGGCCAATTTGAATATACTTTTTGGGAGGCCAGGGTGAGGAATCCTCACCCTGGTGGTCGACCTTTTTTTTTTTTGAACGTACATAACAAGTGATCAGAGAGATCCGAATTTGAATCTTTGCATTCGAAAAAGTACCCTCAAACTACTTGGCCAATCTCTATTGGTTTCTGCCATGCCAACTTGAAACTTAATATTTGTTTAATTTTTTATGATATATGAACACTTTTATTGTATCTTGTCGAATACTCATGTCCAATACTCCATGCAGAAAAAAATTCAAAAAAATTGTGTCACCAGTATCATATCAGTATCAGTGGATCCTAGTTTGTAATAATTGGGTCAAAAAACGGGTTGGCCCGACCCACATTAGATCCCACGAACCTTTTGGTTCGATGTGCTTTCAGCCTTTCAGTACTCCGGACTCGGTGTCAAAATATCTCTCTCCTCTCTCTCTCTCTCTGCGCTCAACAGCTATAAACCCTAATGATTTTACCCCCAAAAACCTCTCTAATCACCCAAGAAAACATTTTTCCTCGTTAATTTAGCTTTGAATCTCTCTTTTTTACCTGTTTAATTGCTCAAAATTTGAGAAAGTTTGGATCTTTTCAGAAGGTTTTGCTCTAATGCCACGGTACCACATCTTTCATCTCTCTCTGTTTTGGGTTCATCTGCAATTCTTTCTTGAGTTGTTGCATATCGGTTTGAATTGTGGTGGGAATCGATTTTCATGAATGTTTTTCTTCTTTTGGCGTGTAGGTACTACTGCGATTACTGCGACACTTACCTGACCCATGATTCTGTAAGTTTATGCCCATTTTCAGTTCTGATTTGTGGTTTTGTTTGGCATCCATGTATAGTCTTTGTGGACTTTGATATGTGATATTGTTTATGAAGAATTGAAGATGAACAAGTTGTTGCAAAAGTTGTGGTTACGTTTATGTTGTGTAGGGATTTTCCGAAATTTGATCTTGTGTCTGAATCTGAGTAATTTTGATTGTGTTCTTGAACATCAGCACTACTGTAGATATTTGTTTTAGTTCTTCTGTGACTGTTGATTAAGCAATGTTTGTTGGTGGCAATGTATTATGAGTATGAAACGCAGAGCTGTTTGATATGGTTTTGCGAGTTTGTCGAACAACTCCTCTTTCCGTTCACTCTCTTGTTTGGTGTGTATCATTTTTGCGGTAACTGTAATATGAACATATTTTTATCTAATAATTTCCTTGTTTCTCCAGCCTTCGGTCAGAAAGCAGCATAATTCTGGTTACAAACACAAGGTAAACCTCTCGATATAGTAGTCTACCATGAACTAATAGGCCATTATAAGCTCTTCTTTTCCAATTTATTACAAGATACAACTTCACCTTCATTAATGATGAATTTTGTCGGTAATCCAGGCAAACATAAGAGCTTACTACCAAAAATTTGAAGAACAGCAAACGCAGACCTTGATTGATATGAAAATCAAGGAACATCTCGGGCAAACTGTAGTATACCAACAGATTGGTGCCGCATATAATCAACATCTTGCTGCTTTCCCTGGAGGCCGACCCCCCCGCCTACCTGTCATGCCACCCCCTATGTTACCTTATCCAGGAGGGGTACCGCCCCAGATGGCCCCTGGTGTGAGGCCTCCTGTTTTGCCAATACCTGGTCATGGCGTTCCTGGTAAACAATTGCATGAGATAAATTAGTGATTTAAATTGAATTTTGGTGTTTCTGTTTTGGCACGGTAGAAGCATGTGGGCGATAATGTCTTTTCGGTTGATGTAGTAATGTAGATATTTGGTATAGCTGAGTTAAAACTTGGGGGTTGAATGCAACTTAACCCCTGTGAAGTACAATATTGATGACTAAGTATCTCTACAAAGCAAAACACTAATTATTGTAAAAAACACTGTGTTTATACACTGTGTTTGCTTCATAGAGTCTGATGAGGAAGCAAATATGACCTTGAAAAGAACGTACATATAATATTTCAGATCTGTACTTTTGTTTAAGTGGTGGGGGTTGAAGGAGAAAGATCATTGATATTTTAGTGGAGAGAGTAAACAAGTCTTCCCTCATTCCCTTTTTGAGGAAATTGTTATCTCTCTAATTGCAAGACGAGGATCATTTTCTTGTCGGTAGTGTTTTCTTGACAATCATAGTTATTTTTTCCTGGTCTTCTTTTCTTTTCTTGAAACATTGATAAAATTGAAACAAACTGAACAGGAAGACTTTGTAAAAGAGTTTGGCATCACTTAATTTTTGCTTACCCTCGTTGTCAGGTTATGGAGCTGCTCCAGTGATGCAAATGCAGCCCCCACCTAATTCTACCTTGCCTCCACCACCCGGAGGTGTGCCGGCTCCTCCAAGTACAAGTACTCCTCCAGGCCCGCCTACTGCCCCACAAATGTTGAGTACTAATCCAACTGGAACAGCTCCGAATGCTTCTGCAACCACCGGGAACTATTCATATACACAGGCTTCTGAGACGAGTCACTGATACATACAATAAATTGTATGCCATTCATAATCTTGCTTAATGTTGTTTATATTTTTGTTTATGTTTCGCATGAAAAATTATTCGTTGGCCTGATATTTTTGGTTTTCGGGTGCTTTTCGCAGGCTATGGTATTGGGGACTTCATGTTGTGGGAGGCACAAACAGCAGACCTGGATACACCCTGTACTACAAACCTTGTTGCTTGAATTGCTTAACTAACTATGAAAATCTGTTTATTTTTCAATTACTCATTATTAGTTAAAGTAAATTATGGAATTTTCTTATAGTACTCAGTAATATGTTTGATCTTTTTGGTATAAAAATTGAAAGATTAACCACTAACAACTAATTAGGAGACTGTCTGTCCTTCTCTAGAAGTGAAGCCAAGCTATCGACATAATTGTCGAAGATGATCGTCCCTTGAATATCGTTCCCCTTATGTGCAAGGGTATGAATGCAGGTACTCCTGCTGCTCGCACAATTTTGCTGTCTCATGGCAAATCAAGAAGGATCTTATAGTTATCGCAATGTTTTCTAATGAATGGTCATCGAGCTTAGCACTTGTAATGAGTGGAACAACCACTACCTATGAGTTCGACTCAAAGATAATTCTCTCAAACTCTTTTTTCCAAGTGAACTAAAGACCTTCCAGTTTCGAGAAGTTTTGCACAAGCCCTCCTCGGCCACAGATCTAATCTTTTGGTACACACTACCATCCGTACTAAGGTCAACTCGACTCTCATTCGAAAGAATCCACCGAAGTGTTTGTACATAAAGTTCAATAAGGTTTCTAGTAAGTCATGAACATGACCGACCAGGTGCAATCCTGGATAATAATATTCTTGAGATGGTCCATCAAGTTAAACTAAATATACTAGCAATTCTAAATAAGTATTTTGTGAGTGAAGGGAATGTTTCCACAATTATAAGATGACAAGTTGGGTGTTTTAGACGGTGTGCTGGTGTGATTGATTCATATATATATTATGATCCTATCTGTTGAATGAGTATGACCATTTTAAATAATTATGTTGTTAAGAATTTTCGATTTGCATAAAATTTCATTATTCTTGTAGAAATTTTAAAAAAATTGCATCAAATATAATTTTAAACATTAACAAACTGACATTTAACATCATTATCACATATATATAATACAAATATTTATGACGAAAGATGCACTAGAAATACAAATATTTTAAGATATAATAAACTAAAAAGATACAATATATATAATACACAAAAGATGCACCGAAAATACAATATATTTTTAAATAAAATACACAAAAAAAAATACACTATATATTCTAAATCAAACGGGCAGCCTTGTTTTCTTTGAAATTGGGGAAATCATTCGTCACTGCACAATTACATTTGAACACTTGAGCTGATAGCACGCCACTCCGCCCCTTCTGAGTCTTGAAAATGAGAATGAGATTAGGGCTATTTCGCAATTGTTTCCACAATCGTTCGAAATCAGGTAATTTCTCTCAGAACCCACATATGTTTGTCTCTGCTTTTCGTAATTTGAGTACAAGATCTGTGGGGAATTCCATTTCGCGTGAGAGAATCAAGATCAAGAACGACTTGGATAATGTAAATGGGTCGAGTGATGCATTTAAGTTGTACGAGAGAATGACCAGAATGAGGCCTCTGCCTAGTGTGGTACTATTTACTCAATTGCTTTCGCGTCTGGTGAAGCTGAAAGACTATCCCACTGTCATTTCTCTTTTTAAGGATATGTCCAATTCCGAGATTTCAGTTAATCATTATACCATGAGCATTGCCATTAACTGTTATTGCCTT
>JBBMKE010000011.1:5857571-5875517 GCA_037834125.1 Lippia alba | reverse complement strand
ATTATTAGTGATTGGTAAGTTTTTGTAATTTCTCAAACTTCAATAGAATTTTTATACTTAAATCAAAATTTGAGGGGCGCATTGACATACACATTCGGGAAAAGTGTCCGCTCATCATAGATCATAGTCATATGACACTGTAATATCAATATTCTCGGTTGCCTACATCGATTATCTTCATACCACAATGACCATATAATCATCCATTATAGGAATTTAAGTTCGGTAAAAATCAACATATTTCAAAAAGTAACTGCCTTAAAAGAAAATGAGTAATGTACAATGGTTTCATGAGTAGACAGATGAGACAATTCTGACATGGGAGAACTTCCTAAGCTAACCGTATGTACATGTGAAAACTGTAAGAGAAGCCGTATTGACTCCATAATTTACATTACAGCCTATCATTTAGGAAAAGGCCTCTTTATTTACGTTTCGTTACAGGAAGATACTGATCCTTTTGTTTCATCCATATTGTTGAACGAGTTCTTTTGACATGATCTGCAAATATACGGTGCCTGCAAATCCGAAAAGCAAGAATCCACAACTTTCAACATGGCGAAACTGGATTATAAGTTAACATCCCTAGCAGAATTGCAGAAACTAATGGGATGCAAATCAAAAGAGAAAAGGATAATTACACTGACATACCCAAGGTTCTATCTAAGTATTACACGAACTTCTCATATGCATCACATAAATCGATAAACTTTGATAATATTATCTCTAATTTTTCATGAATATATATTGTGCCATTGACACTTACTGAGAAATATTTGAATTAACGTAAGGCATGCTAGGGGAAGTTTTTGTAATTTCCCAAACCTCAGGAGAAGCTCGTGTAAGTAGGCTGAACCTCAGGGTTATTGTCAAGTGTAATTATCCCATCGAAAAAACAAAAGGGGAGAGGGAGGGAGAGGTTCTAACCTTTCATACTCTAGCTTCTGTTTAACTATACCATTTAATAGCAGCTCAGAACTATAGACAGCTCCACCTGCATAAAAAACTGCCCATGAGATGTTTGCCTTCCATTAATAGCTAAAATGTGATTAGTTTGACGGTAGAATGTCATCAACCTTTTTCGAGAAAAGGAACACAGATATCATAATCTTCATCACAAGATAGAATCAAAAGATCATCTGGAAGTTTTTCATCCTTCAACACAGATCTGCCAAGTCTCTCAACCGCCTAATAAGCAACAGGAACAAGAATCAATATCCCCAAATTCAGATTCAGTAGTTTTGAATATTGACACAGAAAATATGAAAAGGAGAATAAATAATGTTTTCTTTTTCTTTTTTTTTTAGCACGAGAAAAAATAATGTTGATAAAGAATAATAATCAAGCTG
This sequence comes from Lippia alba, assembly GCA_037834125.1. Taxonomy (NCBI): domain Eukaryota; kingdom Viridiplantae; phylum Streptophyta; class Magnoliopsida; order Lamiales; family Verbenaceae; genus Lippia; species Lippia alba. Next base: position 5,874,168 of record JBBMKE010000011.1, on the reverse strand, counting down.
ATGAGCGAAGGAGGGAGGGGGGAGGTGGAGGCAAAATGACTCACCAAACCATGAACTGCCTTGACCAAGCTCACTAGAGTGTCTTTACCAGGCTTTGTATTCGGAGTAACAAACACTTTTTGTCCCTGCAATAATATTGTGAAAGGACTGTACAGTTAAATTATATTTTGAATATATATATATATATATTGGGTGCACTCTGATGTTTACCTGTAAAAGTGGATGTTGACATGCTCTTGCTAGAGAAACAGGCAAACAGAAGCCATATTCCTTTTCCTTTTTCGCATCTCTAAGTATGTAATTTTTCTCATCAATAAGACAATTTGCTTCTCCACAACTCTCAAGCCATAATTGAGTAACTACTGGTTTCCCAGAAGCAATTGCTTCTAACATATTCCTAGTTCTGACAAATTCATCAGCCACAAAATGTGTAGCATCTGACATAGTGGATGCTACTGCACCACCCAGCCGAGCCAATTTCTGCACAAAAAATATAGTTAGAAGAATAATTTACAATGTGATGTATTAAGGTGGATTTTGCAAAAACTTGTGCTTTTCGAGAAATTAAAAGTTGCAAAAAACTGGAGCAACAAATATTAGGAGAGCTTGGATTTCACCAAGGAAAGTAGAAGCTGAAAAAGTAATGCCAAAAGGTACTTCTAGCTTCTACCTTACTTTAACTTTTTAGGCAGAAGCAGCAAAACACAAACCACACCATTTCTCTTTTTTTTTTTTTTTTTTTAAGCTAAAAGCAGAGAAACATTTGTTTCAGAAAGAATGAATACCTTTTTCTGCTGTGTCACAACATCGGGGTCCAGATGCTGACTAAACAAGACTCGTATGGCTGTTATATCTTTCCTTTTTCTGGATTCTCTCCTTCCAACATACAATTCTGGCGAACTGGTTGCTAAATTTTTAATTTCATTAATACCAGAGAATCTAGGCATATTCTTTCTGCAAGTCTGTCTGAGATATTCATCGCCCATGCAGATAGGAGAAACATTGTTTTTCTGTGTTACACAAGTAGGAGGTGTAACACAGATCCGTCTTGGTGATGTATCTAGGCCTTCATCAGATGTCTCAGAATCACTTTGATTAGATGTGCTGACTTTACCAGAACATTTCTTATTTGATCCAACTCTCTTAACCATTCCAGCATTTCTATTTTTGGCAGGTGTTCTCCTCTTCCTGAGGACAGGACCACTTATCACATCATTTACCTCCTCCTCGGCATCAAAGGAATTACCATTTGCTTTTAAATGATTTAATTTCCTGGTTTGATGCTTCTTCTCAGATCTTTGACTTGTTTTTTTGGGCTGTTTCACTGAAAGTGAGGCTTCATTGCTATCATTAGTGCTGCCCCGGTTTAACCGTTTTGCTTGTCTAGTAACAACTCCAACACTAGCAGGGTTTGGAACTTTATTACTCGGGCTTTGTTCTGAATTATGAATTTTATGGCTTGAGTGATTATTCCTGGTAGCTTTTGCTTTACTAGGGCAGTTCCTGTTACTGTCGAGCAGCTGTACGTCAAAACACAGAATCTCCATTGCTTCAGCAGCAATTTGAGTATCAGGACCTATATCATCCACCTCCAAATCTGTCGTCAGATTCTTCTGGCATATTCCTTCTCCAGAACTAAGAGGTTTTCCCTTCGGTCTGAGTTTATGTGATATCAACCCCGACCCCGAGTAGTAAACTGAATCCCCTGATTTTGTATCTCCTTTATTTCCAACAGCCTTAACATTCGAAGACTCAGGACACTTACGTTTCCTAGGTTCAGTAATGCATTTTTGTTTCCTGTTGAAGAAAACATCTTTTTTCTTCTGAAAAAAATCTCCACCACCCTCGTCTTCACGAGTATCATCCCAATCATAAATTCCACCTTCTCCATCTGTGCTTTTAAGATTAGAATTTTTCGCCAATTCTCGAGAGCCTTTTGCAACAGAAACAACCTTTGGCTTTTCTACTTTGTGAACTCTAGTCCGAAAATTTTCATCACATTCCAGGACATTAAGATCAAGAAACCTGTCCACAACCTCAAGTGCATGAGCTTGTGATAGCTCTCCAGGTTCCTCAGAATTAACATAGCTTAAGCCCGCCAAGCCATTTTCAGACCCAAATAAATCAGGCATGTCATGATCATCATCTGTGTGGTTACTGTCCAGCTCAGATTGATCCGCATCACCATCTTCTTCCTCTGTGAAAAGCTTCCTCATGGCTGTACTGCCAACCTTGCATTTTTTTGAACTTGCATTCTGAAAAGATTTCTCATCATTATTCCCGCCCTGTTCAGAAGTTTGTTGTTCTATAGATGATTTGTCACTACTGGTGCTACAGAGATTGCCACTAGCTCCTTTGGCAAGGGCTATTAAACCAGATGCCCTAATTGACGCAGTGCGAATTGAGGTAAACCCTTGGAAGTCCAATTCTGGAAAAAAAAACACTTCATCAACTTACTAGAGACTGGAAGCAAACTCAATGTGTGTGCCAAAAAAGGGATAATTATATAATTTAAATTTAAGCACTAATAATAATATTATTAATAATTATTATTTAAAGAATGTGTCTGGTGTATGATAGAATTATAGGGATATAAACAGGCAAATAGAATGAAAAAAGATGACAGCCAAAAAAGCATACAATTTCACTAAATAGTAACAGAAATGACCTGAATTATGCTCATTACTGTGACTGTCAGATGGCATTCCAGAAGCACAGTTACCTCTCTTTGAATGATGCTTGTCCACTTTTCTCTTATGCCCAACTGAATCACTGCAATCAATTTTTAAGTTCTCATCCTCAGACAACTCTTGGGCATTACATAAGGCCTCGGTTTTATTTGATCCTTCCAGTTTGTTAATAGATCCAACTTCAGCATTGAGCTCATTCAAAAACTCAACGGGATTATTCTTCATGCAATCAAGATCATCCAATACTTGGGTTTCATCAGCAAGATCAACAACTTGGGTTTCTCCAGCTAGATCAACAGCTTGAGTTTCACCAGCAAGATCAAGGGCTTGAGTTTCACCAGCAAAATCAACGGCTTGGGTTTCACCAGCAAAATCAACCGCTAGGGTTTCACCGTCACCAGCAAAATCAACTGCTTGGGTTTCACCAGCAACATCAACCGCTTGGGTTTCACTGTCAAGATCAACAGGTTGGGTTTCACCAACAAGATCAACCGCTTGGGTTTCACCAGCAAGATAAACCGCTTGGGTTTCACCGTCAAGATCAACAGCTTGGGTTTTACTGTCAAGATCAACAGCTTGGGTTTCACCAGCAAGATCAACTGCTCGGGTTTCACCAGCAAGATCAACCGCTTGGGTTTCACCAGCAAAATCAACCGCTTGGGTTTTACCGTCAAGATCAACAGCTTGGGTCTCACCAGCAAAAGAAACGGCTTGGGTTTCGCAAGCAAAATCAAGAACTTGGGTTTCGCCAGCAATATCCACCATTTGGGTTTCCCCATCTAGATTCATCCATTGAGTTGCAAATGCATCAGCCAACAGATAATCATCTTCTGCTGCCATCTCATTGGAGATATATTGGAAATGATCAGCTTCCCAGCCTTCTAAAACACCATCAGACAATACATAAACAAGAAGCTAAAAACCAAGCACATTTTCTGCTGAATCACAAACTGTCACTGTGACACCTATATACCCTAAACAATAAACAACACACCCCTCCAAGAATAAAAGTTAAATGATGCAATATTATTCTATATACATATACTAAATCTTACTATCACAGTCGAAACTTTAGGCAAACATTTTGCTGTTACAATTTAGACCGAATTACCCCACAAAATTCTGAAGCAACCTATCATATTTCACAGACAGTAAAACTATGACTGCAAGAGCGATTTCCATCGCACTAAAAACACAGTCTTTGCCCAGAAAAACACCATCTTCATCACCAAACCCCTAATTTAAGTGAGACAACCAACAGAAAAAGAAAAAAAAAAGTGAGACAACCAACAAAACAAAACAAAATTTCAATTATTAAATGATCAGCACGCAAAAATTTGAACATATTCACTAATCCGATAATTCAGTAACCCTAACACCTCATTTTACACGGCCGACAAACCGTAAAGAGGGGTAACAAATTACCGGGAGAGAACTGGCAGTCAATTTGCTGAGCGGCGAAGTCGCTCAAATCACCGCCATCCGAATTGCTCTTTCTCGAATAATAATCCTTGCAATTCTCTTCATCGTCAACGGGACCCATCTCAGTTCATCTGTAAATTCCGACCAGAAAAAAATTCATTACGCCGGAAAAAAAGAAAAAGACTAAATCTTGATCTGCAAAACTGAACAGCGAATCGAATCTAAAAAACAGATTGAAAGATTACACGAGTTAACACAGTCGAAGTAGAGCAACGCTGATTTGCGATCCTCGAAGTGGTCGTATGGAGAAGATAGAAATTCGCGCGGGGCAGAAAAAGAATTGGAGGGAGATTTGGGGGAAAATGAGTAATTTTGTGATTTTGGAGGGAAAATTGAACCCTAAAAAACTTACTTTCATGGGCCGTAAAATGGGCAAATGAGGTCGTTAGTCGGGTCGGGTTGCATTATTGGATTCTTGGGTCTTGGCAAGTATTATTCTTTTTTTATAAATTAATTTTTTAAAAAATAAGTTAGCACTTTTGTGAGTTTTTCTTTTCCTTTTCCTTTTCCTTTTCCTTTTTTTTTTTGAAATTTTTTGAAATATGCATATCTAGTTAGACAAATAATTAATTTCTCTTAAAAATTTAGGTCTCTCTTCTATTTGACAAACACCGAATTTTTTCTCAATTTGAATATATATATGTATATGGAATAATTATGAATATTCACCGAAATTTAATTTAATTACAAATAAGACCCTCATGGTTTAGAAAATTACTCTAATTAAAGAAAAAAAACTAGTGCGAGGTACGATGATTTTTTATTAACATTTTATAATATATAAGGATAATTATGAGCTGCCCCCTGAGTTTTGTCGATATTACAGATTACCCCCTGAGGTTTGAGAAATTACGAACTCCCCCTAACCTTTATACACTCTCTCACAAATTTCACCGTCGTTAATCACACCGTTAAAAATTAAATTTATATTTCAGAAATACCCTCAGGGGGTATATTGTCATTTTATTTAGAATTTAATGATATAATTATAATATTAGTTAATTTTGGATTTTTTATATTTAAAAAGTTGTTATTAATTTAATATTTAATATTTTATGTATAAATATAAATTGAATTAAATATTTCATGCATATTTATTTGTATAAAATATGATAAATTATAAATTCACTTATATATTTATATCTTAGTTTTAAATATATTCTATACAAGTCCGTTTAAGACTGATTTAAAATAATTTATTTGCAATTATAATAATTTTTTCTTCAAAATAAAAATTCATATAAAAAAACCACAGAAACATCAATTAGTGTATTATCAAAACTTTTTCTCAAAATTAAAAGTTATAATATACACACCAATATCAATAAATCATTAGTAAATTCACATAAATATCCGTCGGAGTCATTTAAACAATTATTTTAAACGTTTAACATGCATGAGATCAATATTTATAAAAAAATATTAAGCATACATAAACTCTAGGCATGAAAGTATTTTGTCATAAAAATATTAAAATTTCATTAGTAGTTCATTGGAAAAAAGGAAAATGCTGGGTAGACAAAAAATTCAAATATTTGTATCAAAACCGCTAAGAATTTCAGTCTTTGCATTAACCCCCTTATCTTTGGCTTTAAATTATATATACTCCGTTGAGTTTCAACATATTAGGAACATATTAGAGGTAAAATAGTAAATTTCATACATTCCGTTAAGTTTAACGGATAAGATATCAGTCCAGGAGAGAGTTCGTAATTTTTCTAACCTCATGAGGCTGTTCGTAATTTTCCCTAATATATATTCCACACCACACATAATACCGTATATAAAAGATAATTTATATTATATTGACGATATTCCAAGCATTAAAAAGCCACAAAAAAATCATTTTGTTTTCCAATGCATATTGTCAAATAGTTAGAGAATTCAAACTCAAACAATTAATTTGGAGAAAGAATCCTCTAACCACGATCCAACCGCTCTTAGCCACAAAACAATCAATTTAGCGTAAAAGATATGACAAAATTTCCAAATATTTATCCAACATTAGAACAATACAATAAATTTTATTTGGTCCAAGAACACGATTAATATTCCAAACTCGTGTTCTTTCAACTCAAAAGAAAGCAAAAGATGCCTTAATGTTACAATAATTAATGCCAAATTACAATCCATTTGTGATGATGCAAGAACAAAAAGAATGATGCAACAAAAAAGGAACCTACAATCTCACATGCAGAGAAAATTCTCTTAAGGAGGCAAAATCTTGCATTCATTTTGCTTGAGAAGAAAACTTCACTTCCCTTGTGGAATAATAGCCAAATTAATAACCAAAAAACCTTGCTTACTCTTCCATGATCTCCTTAAACAGTTGCTTTGGAGCTGTAATCAGAGATAGCAAAGAGTAAGCTTAAACGCAACAGAGAGAGAGAGAGAGAGAGGCTATCGGACAACAATCGTAAGCTAAATGCAACCGAGAGAGAAAGAGTGTGGGTGATTGAGTTTTTCGTTACCTGGCAAACCAGTAAACCTTTCATATTGTTCATATGCTTGTCCGATGAACATTTCAACTCCTGTTACAATTTTGGCTCCCGATTCTTGAGCTTCACGCAAGAGTCTAGTGATTCTTGGAGTGTACACAGCATCAAAGACGAGCTCATAGTATCTCAAAGCTTCCTGCAACACCATATGATTGTTGTATATTCTGATATTTACCGATGCATATATATTTCTAAGCTGCACGGGCATTTTAGTTCGCAAAAATAGGTAAACTACTAACTCCTGCCTGCAGAAAGGGTATGTTTGGTAGGTAACACTTATTTCTTGATGAAACTCTGACGGCACATTCTGGAATGAAGAATATTCAGGCAGACGAAAACAAGGAGGTAATGGTAATTAGCAAAGGGAGAGGGGGCTTTTCTGTAATTAGGCCAAACTTCATGGGATCTGGTTATAACACCATTTTTCATAACCACCGAACTAAATTGACGATTTTGGTTTTCTAATTCTTTTCCTTCCTTTAACATCTTCAATACTTGGAAAATTCCCAGAACCAATCATAGTGTAAAGGACATAAACGAACCTTGGAAACCGGAGTCTCATCAACTTTGGGCTGCATCCCAATAGAAGTCGTGTTGGCAAGAATCATTCCCGTTTCTGGATGGAAATTATCAAGCTCAGAAAGAGTCAGCGCCTGCCCTCCAACCAGCCCAGCAAGTTCCCTAGCTCGATCTTGCAAAACAAGAAGAGCGAAACATAGAAAATAACAATAAGAAAAAAAAACATTCAAGAAAGAAAATGTACTAGATGGACTGTACTTTTCATTGTGAATAGCTACAATGAAGTATGAAGAAATGATACCATAGGTACGGTTAGCAATCACGACTCGTGCTCCCTTTTCTCTGGCCCCATAAGCAAGTGCTTTACCTGCACCACCAGCACCAATGACTATAAACAGTTTGCCAGACAAGGGTGATCCCGGTCCGACCGATCCATGATGTGAACCTAAACAAAAATTTTAAAATTAAGAATTAAAATACTTGAAATGAATATCTATATCCGAAAACAATCATGAAACTATTTTCCAAAATGTTAGAATATATCTACAAAGAGCCATCAAACTATATCCATAATAAACCCACTACATCAACTTTTCACTTCAAAGAACAGGAAAAATAAAAAGTGAAACACAAATCATCAATCGGATATAAAAAGCGGCTGAAGTCACGGATTGAGTCTCTTTTAATGAAAATTTGATAAATTGAGTTTTCAGGATTGGAAATTAATTTATGGGTTTTTTCGGATACAATGATTTATCTTAAGGAACTTTGTTCTTCTTTTAATTTCTATTTTTCCCCAAAAGAAAACAAAAGAAGAAACCTTGTAGGCCACTCTCAATAGCAGAAATTGCACCGCCGTAGTCTGTGTTACAACCAAACAGCTTCCCATTAGGTTGCCGGACGACACAATTAACTGCCCCGATTAACTGTTAACATTCAAGAGATAATTTCAGAGGCAATAAAATAAATATAAAGAACCTCATAACATAGATTATCGATAAGAACATAGATAGATGCCACCAATTATTACCTTTGCGACAGGATCAACTTCATCACAACAGGTAAGTGCTGCTTCCTTATGAGGAATGGTGCAGCTGTAATAGGTAAATGCTTGTTAAACTTGCTTCCATTTATAGAAATGGACTTGTACCGCAAGATTCTTCATAATACGGCAATAAAAACATTGATCCCCCCCTTAAACTGTAAAACCAAGAACAATAGCCCATTTGGTTTCTATATTACACATATCTACCCCGTAACATATTTGCACCTTACAGCTACCCCCTTTTTGTCGATTATTACATATTGTTAAATGATGCCATCATTCAAATTTAAGTGAACTTTCCAAATAGTTCTTGAATTTATAGATGATTCCATTCAGGTTTCTTAATAAATTTTTAGATTTTTTATCAAATTTTGATTGCCGAAGGGGTGCACTTGTAATTTCGAAACCAAGAGGAGTATTTTGTGTAGTTACACAAACTATAGGAGGGATGGCGCAATTCACAAAGAAATGAAACTTACAACAACTGAAGACTTCACCTGAAACCACAAAAATCTAGGGAGGAATATGTTTCAAAGAATCTTGGAACGTCATCCACCAATAGATGTACATAAACTCCATTAAATCCAACTTGTTTGAATGCTCTATTATATAACTTGGGTGATTTGCTGTGACCGACTGGCTTTCCAATGATCCCATACACCTTCGTGTCATTGTCAATTAATCTAAAATTGTATAAGTTAACTAGCTCGTCAATTGTTGGCTGTCCAGGAGCCGACACCTTTCCCGCTTCAAGAGTGCCGAACGTGAGATATCCACCAAATTTAGGACAGAGAATCCTTGATATCAATCCCCTCTCTCCCATAACCATCGCAATAATCGGTACCTGGGATTTTAACTAACTTTAAGATATAAAGTTGTAATACCTGAAGGCTTCAGCATACCCACATATTCATTCAACTTTAAAGATGAAATTTCAAGACATAATATGGCTAATTGTGGGCCAATTATTAGGTAAAAGAACATCTAAATGTGAATCTGATAATTTTTTGAATCCATTTTTAGATTGAAAATAATATCTAAACGAGATAGTGAAATCTGATAGGTTTAGTTCATTTCTTTACAACAATTAGCCAAAACTAAATTCAGTTAGTGCTTTCTTTAATAATTGCAGGTTTTATTATGAGATTGAAAACGAGTTAAATTGTTGTAATGACACAAACGGCCATATTTCCTATCGAACGTTGTCCAGGACGGGGAAAACAAGAACAAAATGAAGCAAGAAAACAAGGTTAACAAAAACAAATAGTTTGAGAATCACATAACTTATTAGAATCCTTCTTTTAATATAAATCGTGATTTTTCACATATTGCTCAAGCGCATGTTCCTAAGAAACTTTACCAAAGTGCAACTCATGGCTTTAAAAGTCTTTACACAAAGCAAAATCCATTTGTCTGAACGTGGCAACCAAGATTCGATAGAGTTCTACCGGGAAACTTAATTTTCTTTATTTTTTATTTCAAACAAATTGATCTACAGCCAAAAACTTGTTACACGGCTAAGGCACTTACTTGGCAATGAACTGTAATTTGAAACACTCGAGCTACATCTGTGATGTCTACTGCTGTTGTGGCAAATTTAACTATGTCAGCTCCAGCTGCTTGTATTCTTGCAACAAGGTCTCCGAGCTCCTCCGCCGAAGGAGTACTATCATAATTGTGTGAAGAAACAATAACTTTGCAATTTTCAGGCTTATTTCCAGCCATAAATTTGTTGAACTCGTGAGCAGCCTTCAAGAATACAAAAAACAAGGACCACATAAACTGAGTTTTCTTGCAAACAATATTCTTGCGGTTTATGTACCCCAAGAAAATGAGAAGTTGCATTTTGGTCAGGTAGTTTTTCACTAAGTATATTCTTCGACACCTTAGTAGGGGTTGATTTTTCTTTAATTATTATTTTTTACTTATTTTGATGAATATTGATAGTGGTAGATTAACTTATTCAAGAAACTGAAGGAATTCTTTCAAGAAAATTTACAAATTAAAGTTGTATAAGAACTGCAACAAGCAAAGTTTGTATCTTTTCATCTTTACTAAATTAAAAATAAGGTACCTTGAGCTCAATATCAATGTGATCAGCTCCCAACTCCATGGCCAGCCGAAGTGCACTGTAACGACTGTTTTCATCACCATCGTACTGACCACCTTCCCAAATAGGTCTAACCGAAAAGCACTAAATCAGGCTCTCAAAACAACTATGTTCGCATCTCTGACATATACGTAAAAATCATTGGAATATTCACTTAAAATGTTCAAATATGAGAATCACGTCACAAGAGTTTTTCAACAAACTACTAATGGTGATAGCCACCATATCATTATCATCTATAAGCTACAATTAAGTCAAGTATTTTCTCAATACTCTGAAATATATCCATGATACAACTCTCTAAATGCATATAGAGGAAGACAACATTGAACATTATGATAGTTCCAACAGAAATACTAAAGAAGCCTCCATTTTACTAGAAAAAAAAAGGGATGTTTTACTTAACTACGAGACGGTTTCCTTCTCTAAAAACTTGAATCAAACAAACAACAACATGAAATACTGTCATTGCAATTGTCAACATATAAAATTCTCCGAAAAACGAGGGAGCTGATTATCAACCTGTAAGTGAAGAGAGTCGGCAAAGGGCACTCTTTGATTAATCTTTCGATATCCGCACGAGGATTGAAGCTCTTCAAGTGATCCAACCTAATTTCCACAATATCAGCTCCTTTTATCTTTGCCTGGTGCATCAACTCCACAAGTTGATCCACTGTGTCAGCCATTAATGGTGCACATATCAAAGTCTGGTTCTTCCTCATCCCAACCCCACTGTCCATACTTTTCACAGCCTGAAAAATACCAAGAGTAAGATAGAATCTTGAATAAATCAAATTTCAACAAAATTCACTTGCAAGGCTTCGTCACTTCAAGCAAGGAGGGAAAACGAGAAAATGGGTTACAGAATCTTTATAATTTCAGTTAGTTAGGTGATGGAGCAGCCAAAGACAGAAAAATGAACTCTTTTTCCAAGAATTACAATAAAACCCAAACAGAACAACAATTGAAAAGGAAAAAAATGTGAAAAAAGGTTACACTTTTCAGCTGGGAAATCTTGTTTGCGACTGAGCTGTTAATGGGATTCAAGAAATTCAATTCAATTTACCTTCTTTCCTGGAATGTGTCCACCAGCAGTGAAAAGGGTCAAATGTACACTAGAAAAAAGAATCTATTGAAATCAAAATGTAACAACGAAATCAAGACAAAGAGATAGTATGCGGGAAATCTGGGTAAAAAGGAATTCTTGGAAGCTTACAAATCCTTTCCGGATTACAGCACAAGTGCGAAGCGTGGCAAGTGTGTGAGATTAAGCGTGTTTCAGTATGTGTTCTTGTGTGGTTTGTATGTATAGTGTATGTATATGTGGAGGTGGAATTGGAATTGGGTGGTTGGGTGGGGTGGATGATGGCTGCTGGTGGTCGCGCTCGTGGTTGGTGGAGTGGTAGTCTTGACCCGGCCCGACCCGTTTATACCTAATTCAAAATGATTAATTCCGAATGTTCGAGTCTTCCAACCAATCTGATGTAACAAACAATATTGACGAAAATTTTAAAAATGATAAATATATTATATTTGTTATTATATATTTTTTTAAGTAAAAATTGTCATGTGAATTTATCGAAATCTCGTGTATTAACCAATTAAAGTAACAAAATAATAAAATCGTCAATGATACAAAGATTTATGATACTCTACCTACACGAGTGTTGACCTGACCCGTTTATACCTAATCCAAAACCCAAAATCATATGGTAAGATTCTTGAAAAAGGATTTTCTCTAATTCCATGTGGTTGAATTCCAAAATTTGGCTAATATTTTCGATAATTGCATAGAGGGAGCTACATAAAGACAAAATTGGGCGCCTGCCCCTTTAATTTATCCAATGCACATAATTTGTGACGTTCTTTAAGAAAAAAGGGTCAAAGATCTCTTTAATTTTTTTTTGAAACTAAAGCCAACACAATTACAACGCAGCTAAATCGTCTAAACAGAAATTCTTCGTAGCATCAGGGAGTTCAAAGTCCCCATAAGAATTCAAGCCTAATCTAGCCAAAAAATGAGCCACTTTGTTACCGGATCGTCTCACGAAATTGAAGGAAGTCGATGATATCTCTCTTGAAGCATCTCTGATATCTTGGACTATCGGACCTGTCACCGAGCAGTCCTCCGATTCATCCTGGAGTTTACGAATCAGATTAAGGCAATCTGCTTCAAATATAGCATTATTGAATCCTCTTTGCTTCACCTCCCACACCGCCTCATGTACAGCAAGGCCTTCCACCACTTCCACTTGCAGCATACAATTCCATTTTTTGCTTATCCATCCCAAGCACATTCCTTCATGATTACGAATGACAACACCCAGCCCCACTTCTCCCGTCTCTTCAAATAAGGCAGCATCCGAATTAGCCTTCACCCATCCCATCGGTGGTGCCTCCCATTTTTCCGGCATTCTGTGCAACTCCGCCACTGTCTCAGCCACCCTCCCTCGCTTACCTTCCTCGAAATAGTATTTCGCAAATGCAGCCAAGGACTTCGCATCTACGCTCCCATTCCCCGCCCACTCATCATTGCGGTTTCTCCATAGCGCCCAAGCCGCAACAGCAAATCGATCCCCTTCCTCTGTACTTAATTCATCCAACACGTCCCTTATCCAGCTCTCTCCGCCCCCACCCCCCCCCACCCCCCCGCCATTGGGAAATTATATGCCATGGAAACATAGTGCATGCCCAGTACAACCGAGCCATGTTGCATTTTATGAATGCATGCTGCAACGATTCATCTTCTTCCCCACACCACGGACACACAACCAGATTAACACTTCTACGCCTTCTTAAAGCGACCCCCACCGGTAAAGCATCTTTGCTCGACCTCCACAAGAACACTCTAATTTTTGGTAGAACCTTCCTGCTCCAAATCATGTTCCACGATCTACTTTCCGAGCTCTCCCCACTACCATCCAACTGCTGATTAATCCTAAGAGCTAACCGATACACACTTTTCACCGAAAACCTCCCGTTAGTATTATAGTGCCATATAATGAAAACTATAAGTAATGATCATATAGGCATAATTAAAATCATAATTTCTGATACACATCTATTACATCAGATCATTTATTGACTTTCTTATAAAAGGACTTCACAACTATTAATACACGTTAATTTCACTAGATTACTCATGAACCCTTAAAGAGCCAGCCAGCATCCCGAGCAATGAGAGGTACTGGCTTGGCACCACTCACAACTTCTAATACACTTTAACTCTATTGGATCATCCATGGACCCTTAAAGAGCCGGCCAACATTCCAAGCAATGAGAGGTACCGGCTTGGCACCACTCTGGCAATAAATAATGGCATAATTTGTGACATTTGAAATACGTTCTTTAATCAAAATTTGATTGCTTGTAAATTCGAGTTAGAAAAAACTAGTGTCTTGCATGTCCGACACATTAAACACCTCTTCAAATTAACAACAGGCTCCAAAATTAAGGATATTTTAGCCAATGTCAAGTTTCATGAGAACATACGTTAATATTAAAAAGGGATAATTACATTTAGGTCCCTCGAGATTTGTCTTAATTACAAATCAGTCATTCTTGTTTTAAAAATTACATATTAATTCCCAAAAACAATGTTTCAACTTTCAAATTAGGTACCTAGATGCCGTTAGTATTCCGTTAATTTTGACATTTGAATTTTCAAAAAATATTACAAAAAAATCCCTAAATTATGAATCTTCTTACAAAACGACCTCTTAACTAAATCACATCAACAATTTAGTCCTATCAAAATTAACAGAATACTAAAGGCGTCCAGGGACCCCAATTAAAATAGTATTTTTTAGGGGTTAATATATAATTTCCGAAACAATATGGACTGATTTGTAATTAGAGCAAACCTCAGGAGACCTAAATATAATTCGCCCTATTTAAAAATGATCATTTGAGATGCTTATAATATAGTGTAATCATTTACATAGCTCGATCTATTATATCTATATGATAATTTAAAGCACGATATATGGTATATGTATGCATGTATCAGATTGCGATTTGAGCATCCAAACCCGACCCTTATCATCGGGTCGAAGACATCAAACCCGACCCTTATCATCGTGTGGAAGCCAATGAAGACTGTTCGGGGTGGATGGCTGCGATTACAAGAGGAAAAAGAAACTAAGCAACAATTGAATTTGAAAGATAGCATTATAGGTCAAAATTACACATAAATCCATCCATAGTCCATTCCAGAAAGCATTTATTAAGAACCCTCTATCTAGCTAATATTACAAAGTCGACTCGGGGATAACACAGTACGGAATATAATCCCACTACATACCGGAGTACCTACAGCAACGGGGGTTCAACCCCGCAGACCAACAATACCTGCACAACATTGACAAAGCATTAGGCCGGGACAATGTAGTCGCCTTAATTAACTGAATGTGTGATGCTTTTATGTTTATCTATGTGAACAGATTTCAATGGAATAAAAAGATCCAAAAACTATTTTTCTTACCACAAGCAACTCTTGCACCAGCATTTCCTGTGGCTTTGCTCAGTTCGTGTCCACCTGAAGCCAATGACGGTTATGAAAATGATGCCATTTAATTTGAAAAGCAAAGCAGTTTAATTTCAAAAACCATGTTGTGCGAATGTAGGCCGATACGAAATTGAAAATTTAAAGCCAATAGTTGAAAGAACCAAAATATATTGTTCTATGAAATCCCTTGACGCTGATGCATCCCCGGATTAAGGCTTTGAAGAGGAAATAGCTTATGTGCAATAAAGCTAGTTTAAATTTTATGCCATCTTTGGAACGTGAAACTCTAGCTTATTTCGTAACCAGGATTTGGTTTTTCAAACACAATAATGGTTAGTTTAATTCAAAGACAAAACTCACCCCTTCCAAGATCATCGGGGTCAGCATGCACAACCACAGCTCGTCCAACTATGGAGTTTGGTCCTGAAAGTTGTACCTGCAAAAAATAAAAAATAAAAATAAAAAGTTAAGAGGCTTAACTTGGAAAACCAATGTGGATATATGTACGGTAGATGGTGATGAAGACAATCCACCTGCTTGTCAACAATGGTGAAAGAAACAGTACCTGCAACATTAAGGATGCAGAGAAACAGGAAATATTCACGTCAGCATCGCTAACAGTAAGAAGAAGAATGTTTAAAGGGAAAAAGAAGAGAAAAGAATAGAAAGATGTACTCCCATTTCTTTTCACATCCCAATATGCTTACTTTGAGGCATGCTCATAAGCGGAAGCAATAACACATAAATTCCACTTATAAAGAAAATTAGGAACTATAAATTCTTTCTTTCGTGAGTCATTTCTAGAGGACTACACTCACATACCCCGACTCCCTTGAGTTTTCATCTAGTTACACAAACTTCCGCCGAGGGACAAGAAATCACAAAAACTTCCCCGACATCCCTTAAGGTTCGGCCTACGCATGCTATTATGGTCATGTACATAAATTCAAAAATTTTCTGGTAAGTGTCGAGGGAAAAGTAGTGCATTCGTAGAAAAATTACCAGGCATGTCATCACAACTGATTTATCCCTAAGTGATGTAAATCTTTGACAAGGGAAGTTTTTGTAATTTATCAAACCTAATGGGAAGTTTGTGTAATTTGGTCAAACCTCAGGACACGTCAGTGTAATTATATCTAAAAGTAATTACCGCCGTCTCCAACTTCGAGGTTACCAAGGTCTCCAGCATGGCGCTCCTCGTCATCAGGAGCACCGTGTTCTTTGCCATGTGGATTGAAGTGGGGTCCTATAGATCCAATATTACAAGAACACAAATATAAAAATCCCCAAATGGCAGAAATTAAATAGAAAACCAGCATCCATGCACACAGTCAAGAATTGTTTCAGCCACTCAAAACCATGTCGAAAGCGAAATTACCAGTCGAGTTGCAACCATTGGTGGTATCTCCAAGGGCATGAACATGAAAGCCATGGAGCCCAGGCTTAAGGCCAGAAACGTTTCCAGTTACAGTTGTCGGGCCTGTATTACGGAAGAAATAAACATGATGATTATCCATTATACAGCATTTGAACTTAATAATGTACAAGGCAACATCTGTTTATGATGGAAATTGGTGAAAATTACTAACCATCTCCTTCCTGGGAGAAGTTGATGGTGCCACTAACACCCTCATTGCTGCAGAGAACTGCAACAGCCTTCATCATCTTTGTGTGTGAACTGACAAATTTAATATTAACGAGAAATCATTAATCCGATGTCAAAAAAGAGATACCAAAGCAAACAAT
>JBBMKE010000011.1:5825137-5841732 GCA_037834125.1 Lippia alba | reverse complement strand
TATTTAATTAAAATAAATAATTTAGTAGTACATAATATTAAGTAAGATGACTAAAATTATAATTTTCACATAACTATCGCTTTAAACTATAATAAAATTTGAATTATTACTCTAAACGTATATATTCCTTTATTAGTAAGATTAAATTAACTTATTTCAAATAAATATAAATAAAACCATCAAATAATTCATCTAATAATTATTATTTATTAATATTATGTAATTATATTGATTTTTTATATAACAAATTAAATTTTATTGTTAATCGATTCAGATTTTTAATCGGATCTAGTACAATATGATTATTTATGAATTCAGATTCGGATCCGATTGTCAGATTCTCTCGTCGGATTCAGATATGGAATTCTCTGATCCGGGCCGAATCCAACCCATTCGACAACCCTAGAATGAGTTATGAGCTCACGAAGGCTACCTATACCGGGACTGGGAGTGTTCGGGACCTAAAAATAAGAAAAATATCCATAAGCACATTAGTCCAATTTGGATGATAATAATTAAAATATCCATAAATATATGGCATCTCGTATATGTATTTAAAAAAAATGGATGTTTGGAAATTTTGAGTAATTTGTATTATTTAGTTGGAAACATATTAAAAGAAAAAAAATTGAAGAAACATTTTCACACATATATAAAATAATTATAAATTTTACATATATTTAGGCCATGCCTAAGACCTAGGGCATAGGCATGTAATTTTAATTGATTATTTATAAAACTTCCCCTAGTTCAAAAAGAAATAAAGAAAATAAAGTTCGATTATTTTATAAATTAAATTAAAAATAAAAAGTAATCAAACTATTCAAGAATCAATGCAAATATGCAATTATGACGAAGTGTGGTGGAGTTTAGTGTAATTTAATGAAAACCCCAACTGAGAAAAATTTGAATTTTGTAAGTATTGTTTCGTTACGGCCAATAATGTCATCTTTTTTCATTTCTCCCCAAATTTGAATTTCAATCATCTCTCTCTCTCCCCGCTCTCTCTCTCTCCCTTCACGCAGATCAATCGAGAAGCCCAAGCATGAATCACTACCACATTTACGAAGCCATTGGCCGCGGCAAATACTCGGTAATTGTAATTCGATTGTTGTTCTAACTGCGAGAAGATTTCGATTTTTGTTCATGTGTTGAAATGCTGTTTTTGTGTGCGATTATGTGGTGTTGCAGACTGTGTACAAAGGAAGAAAGAAGAAGACGATCGAGTATTTCGCGATTAAGAGCGTGGACAAAGCTCATAGGAGCAAGGTTCTGCAAGAAGTAAGCATTCGTAGTGAGATTTTTGTTTTAGTTTGATGTTGGGGTACTTCGAAGTGGTTTTAGGTCCTGATTCGTAGTTAGATGGACTTTGTTAGAAGGAATTGGTGTATATAAGTTGTTCGAGTTAGCTTGACATTGGTGGGTTTCTGTTGAATTTTATGTTTTTCAGTAAATTAAGCTCGAAGTGAGGTTGAATTTTAGTTTGCATATTTGCTATTTCCTGTAATGTGGATATGTGCTGAATTTCTGGGCCCTAGGTGGGAAAAAGTTACTTCCTAAGACTGCGGGGATTATCCCTAGACCTTAAGACACACTGAAGAATCATACAGTTCATTCTTATTGGTTGAAGTTATGATGCATCAACTAGTGATGTTTTATGTGCGATCACACAATCAATTCCTCGTCAGCTTACTTCCGAATTGCACTATCAAATTATGCAGCTGCCCAGGAAGGTAAATTCTATATGGCACTTGCAGAGATGCAAATGTACTATCCACCTCACTATAATGGGAGCCCAAATTTCCAGCTATTAGAAAAAAGCTTTAATCGTGGTGCCTAGCAACCTGCTACATCTTAAAAGAATGGCTGTGTTTAAGCCTTCATTTTCAAGTTTCTGAGACTTATCTCGCTCATAAACGGAGCTGCACAGTTAGACTAGAGGTTAGAATGAGTGCAGGCATTTTTATCCTCTTTTTAGGTATTTTTAGAATGATTTTCTCGAATTTTTAGTAGAAACCTCTGTGAAGATGCTTGACGTCTGAAGAAACTCATCCATAATTTTGCATGCTAATTTCAAATAAGTTCTCTCCTGTAATGGATTTCTGCTTTATAAGTGTATCTGGTATCTTTTGGTGGCAGGTGAGAATTCTTCACACTCTGGATCACTCTAATGTGCTAAAGTTTTTCTCATGGTAAGATTTTGGACAAGGAAAGTTCTTTCGACATGGATACATAGAATCAGTCTTTCTATTAGGCGGATCAAATACATGGTTTTCATTGATGATGCCTTTAGTTTAAAATTGGATATTTTGCTCTTAAACATTTATTATTGTCTGGTATTGCAGGTACGAAACATCAGCTCATTTGTGGTTAGTTTTGGAGTACTGTGTTGGGGGAGATCTAATGACTTTATTGCAACAGGTGATTTATTTGTTTAAACTAGTCATGTAAAACATTTTGTTTGAACGCATCAAGATGCTAGTTATCTGTTTCTCTTTATTTGTTTATAAAAAAATGTTTGTCCAAGTATTTACGGCTTTTTGCTAAAGGATATGCAATTGTTTAACCATGACTCCTAGATGTGTAATCTGTCCTTCAATGGGAAGAATATCTGTATTTCTTTATAATCTGTTTATTGGCTCTTGGCATATAACTAAGAATGAGAAGACTGTCTTCTTGAAAGTATGAAAGGACGGAGGTCATGGTGAATGTCAGCAAGATGGCTTATTACAGACTTTGGTTAAAGAAGACCAAATATTTAGTGAGCTGTTCTTAAACTTGTTAATAACAGCTTGCAACACTTGCTCAAAATTCAAATAATTTACATAAGTCAGATTTTTCAGGTGCAAAAATACTGGTTGTTTATAACATTATAATTTATTACATGTATTTTCTCACGTCACAAACTGAAACTAGAGCATGAAGTATGCATGTATTAATTAAGCATCAGCTGGATAAGCTCAAATCCATTATTTTCAACTTATGCTTGCGCCAGAGCCATATCATATGAAGCCTGAAATTTTTGGTTGTTAGCTCCGTTAAAAGTACAATTGTCAATCAACTCATAATGGCTGAATGGCAGGATGGCAAGCTTCCTGAAGATTCTATACATGATTTGGCTCTTGGCCTAGTTAGAGCTCTGCAGTAAGAATCAGATACTTTCCTCAGTCCATTACTGAAACTAAAGGGTTCTATAATTATTAATGTCCTCATTTCTAGGTACTTGCATTCAAAGGGAATTATATACTGTGACTTAAAACCGTCAAACATTCTACTGGATGAAAATGGACTAACAAAGGTATTATGCTCCCCTACCTCAATCCCAATAGACCATTGCATGTGTTTGAGAAATTCTGATCAAGAGCTACCTTAATGTTCTTGACTGCAGCTATGCGACTTTGGATTAGCGAGAAAACTGAGCGACATATCCACAACATCCTCTTCCCAGGTTCATTTCAAGTTTATAATTTCACGCTTAATGAAATATATACTGATTTAGTTAACATGTTTTATCTATATTAATTCATCATTTGGTTTTCTTTATGTGGTTCTAATCTAGTTTAAACATTGTATGATTGTGTCTAATTACTTTTCACTTGCTTGCTTAGTTACCACAAGCAAAACGTGGAACTCCATGTTATATGGCTCCTGAATTATTCCAAGATGGAGGGGTTCATTCATACGCTTCTGATTTCTGGGCTCTTGGTTGCGTACTATATGAATGCTATACTGGGAGGCCTCCATTTTTTGAAAAGGAATTCACTCAGTTGGCCAAATCAATTCTTTTAGATGCAACTCCTGCACTTCCTGGAACACCAACACGTCCATTTGTAAATTTGATAAATTCTCTCTTGATCAAGGATCCAGGTGAAAGGATACAGTGGAACGAACTTTGTGACCATGCTTTTTGGAAAACAAAATTTGTTCCATTGGCATTACCTCCTCAGCCTGCTTTTGCAAATATGATTGATCTATCTTCTGAACCTCGTCTAACAGAGAGGAATGGAGATAGACCTCTTCGAAACAAGACCCCACCCAATACTTTTGCAAAAGATTCAAGGGTTCCTAGTAAGCATGATGAGAATTCTACTGCTGGAAAGAAAGGAGAAGAAACACCTACCAAAGGTGTCTATAGTGGCCGCAAACCTCAAACCAAACCTTCAGGCAGAGGACCTGACGGAAAGCACAGAGATGTGTCAAAAAATATGGGTGGGGTGAATCTGTTGAGGCTTTCAAGGATTGCAAAATCTAACCTGCAGAAAGAGAATGAGAAAGAGAATTACAGAAGGCCATTACCTAATAGCTCTAAGAATGATGCAGAAGTCAAAATTGAAAACAATGATATGGAACTCGATTTTGATGAAAACACAGAAGATGATGGACACGATGAAGCTGATGCTTCTGAAAATGCATCCTCCACCCCTGAAGATAGTTTATCAACTCCAAGCAAGCATGACAGGAATCTTGGAGAGATGAACAACACAATAATCCAGTCGGAAACATCAAATGCTGTTGACACACCATTAGTAGATGGTTCTAAAGCACAAGATGATGAATCATCTTCAGACATGGAATTGACCCCAGTAGCAGCTACACCACCGAGTTCTAGTCCTCAACTGAAAACTCCAAGGACCAGAGATGTTTCTGGGCGTGTTCTTGACTTTGATGCAATTAAATCTTCTTCAGACCTTGCAGAGGTGTTATGGCATCCATCTGATCTCTCAGTTAGACCAGTGATGCCTAGCAGGAAATTTGATAAAGGGGCAGATGCAGTTCCTTGTCTTCCATTTCATGCTGTTGCGCCATCTGACTTTACAAAAATGCCCAAGGATAAATTGGATTCTCTGTATAATAGAATTGTGAGTATATTGAATGGAAATGTTAGTGGAGAGAAGCAAAATGTGATACGGTACCTTGAGATGTTAAGCACCAATGCAGATGCTGCCAATCTTTTGACCAATGGGCCAATAATGCTAGTTCTTGTCAAAATGTTAAGGCAGTCTAAGGCTTTGGCTTTGCGCGTACAAATGTCGTCACTTATAGGCCTGTTGATCCGTCATTCCACTTTCATTGGAGATGATTTAGCACATTCTGGAATTTTAGGTGCTCTGACTGATGGGCTTAGAGACAGACAGGAAAAAGTTAGAAGGTTTTCCATGGCTGCCATGGGTGAGTTGCTGTTCTACATATCTACTCTAAGTGATCCTGCTAGGGATAATAATCCCCAGGAATCTCCATGTAAGGACAACAGGCCCTCTTCAAGCTGGCAGGTTAGCGTCTTTCGATATATTAATGACTTCTGATATTTTTGATGCAATCTGTTTATTTCTTGCTTTTCGATCATATATAGGAGGTTGATCTTAGTAAATTATAATTTTCATGATATTGCGTTTCATGCACTCTTCACCTTGTCTGCATTTGTAGCCCTTCTCTTATCTTGATATGTTTTAAAATTTCTGAATCTTATGTCAGGTTTCAAATTCTGTAATTTCTTTGATCTCATCTGTCTTGCGGAAGGGCGAGGATGATCTTACCCAGCTGTATGCTTTAAGAACAATAGAGAACATCTCAAGCCATGGAGGATATTGGGCCACTCGTGTCACCAGCCAAGATATAATTAGCAATCTTTGCTATATTTTTAGGGCTCCTGGAAAACAAGAGAGCATGAGACTCACAGCCGGATCATGCTTGGTTCGTTTGGTTCGCTTTACCCCTCCAAGCATTCAACAGGTTATTGAGAAAATTCCACTCAAAGAAATTGCTTCCAGTCTATTCAAGGGAAACCAACGCGAGCAGCAAATCTGCCTCAACCTTCTAAACATGGCAATGCTTGGAACTCATTTGCTGACAAATGTTGGCCGTCACCTTCTTCCTTTAATGGAAGACAAGAACCTTGTCTCAAATCTTGTCTCTCTTATTGAGCAGGGAAGTGAAGTCCTGAGGGGAAAAACACTCCTCTTTGTGGCTCTACTTTGTAAAAATGGGAAGAAATGTCTCTCACAGTTCTTTTGTAATGCAAGATTACTATCAGCTGTGGATAGGCTTGCGAAAGAGAAGGATAAATATGTGCAGCTTTGTCTTGATGCATTTGTTCATGCGGTGGTGTCAACTTTACCAGGTTTGCTGGAAACAATAACTGGAGATATCCAACAACTTATGGGAGGCAGGCGTCAGATTTCTGGTATACACAGCCGAACTTCTCCAAAGAACAGTATTCATTTCTTCCCTGTGGTTCTTCACCTTTTGGGGAGCTCTTCATTTAAGCATTCAGTTGTCACTCCACAGGTTCTTCATCTGGTCGCTAATCTACTTAAACTAACAGAACTGCCTTTCCAGGTAAATAAGTGAAAACTGAAGCTGTTAACCCTTCTGTTGTTTTTTTTACTCTTCATGTAATCTTAATCCACACTGAAGTCTGAACTCTAATTAATTGTAGCATGCAATCTGGTATATGATTGGACATTGATGTCTTCTCTATTATCTGATTTCAGGGCAGAGACGATTTTCAGATAACTCTTCTTCGTGTTCTGGAATCAATCTCAGAGGAGCCAGCAGCCATCAATGATAATCCCGTAATCTTCATCCGTCAAATTCTCCCCAGCCTTGCTGCTCTATACAAGGGAAACAAAGATGCAGATGCCAGGTTCTTATGCTTGAAGATTTTCTTTGATGTAATGGTCCTTTTCCTAAACGAACCATCAGTAGATGAACAAAGGAAAGAAGATTTGAAATCCATCTCCAATGTTCATTTCCTCCCTCTCTACCCATCTCTGATTGAGGATGAAGATCCCATTCCTATGTACGCGCAGAAACTTCTCGTGATGCTCATTGAATCCAATTACATAAAAATCTCAGACATTCTTCACATGAAAGCAGTGTCACAGTGCTTTGAATTCCTCCTGGGTGATTTTTCGACCATAAACGTGAGCAACGTAATGCTTTGTCTTGCTTTGGTCTCTGCTCAAGAACTAGAAACCAAGATCCTCTCTCAGTTAAAGGTTGTCAGAAAGATTGGCAATCTTCTAGAGTTTGTACACGCCAAGGAAATGGAAGATTTCATTGAGCCAACACTTGGCCTGTGTAGAGCATTTCTTTTGCGCTCTAGAACAGGCTTTGTCTATTCAAAGCAGCCGACTCTCCTATACGATGGCCCCAATGACATTACTGCCGACTGCATTAAAGATATAGTCGACTTTGGTGGCAATGTTGGAGTTTTGCTGGAACTGAGCAAATCCTCTGAGGCTAACGTGGCAGATTTGGCCTCTGAATGTTTGGTTTTGTTGTTCAAAGCAGCTCCAAGAGAAGCAACCATGAATTTTCTCATGAATCTTAATAAGGTGTCTCTGTTTCTCGAGTCAGGGCGAAATGGTAATTCGCATTTGGTGGTGGAACGAGTTCTGCACGCTCTTGGCTTTTCATGCAGGCAGTATTTGTCACATTCGATGATACTATCCGTATGTGCGACAGACTTGGTGCGAATTGAAGCAATTGTTTTGGAGCTTAGAGGTTCTAGCGTGAAGAGTATTGCCGATGCCTCGTCTCGGGTTGCACAGGAGTTGCAGAGGATACCACGGTAGCTTTTTCGCTATGTAGGTACGTATCACTCACGCAGTTTATCTTGGTCATTATATTTCGAGAAAGGGAAATACTTTTGCCATCCGAATTATGGAAATCTGTATATTTCGCCACTCCTGCGAAAATTTTCCTAACTATAATGTTTTTTACACTGGTCATGTTATATTATCTTTTCCGATGGCATATTCCGGTGAGGTTCCATTACATTTTACGTTACAATGAAAACTATGCATATTTTAGAAACCAGAGTCTCTTTATCTCTCTCTCTCTCCCCTTTAGTGTACAAACTTGGAGTGATGGTTGATTTGGTTTCTTGCAGGGAAGCAAAATGGTTACAAGAAACAGAAGGATTATCAGCCCTGAAATGTGCATCATTCGAATGAGCATTAATATAATGGTGGCAATCTCTATACGCAGTTGTTTTATGTTCTATAATATCTATATAATATCTGTATTATAACAGTATGTGTTGAATTCAACACAATTTCTTTGTTCTTCCAGCATCAATTTATGAATGTCTCCCTTCCAATTTTATCATGCATATGGCCAATTTCTTTAGCCCCTCCATGAAATGCCTCTCTCATTATGACATATAGATACGAACACAACGATGCAGACATGACACGACACGACACATATGAGTGATAATTTTTTTCTTTTTAAATTTCAAGTCCCTCCATAAATTGCCCCTCTCTCTCTCTCTGACATACACTCGCACACTCTTTTTCCATGGAGTAGTTGATGACCTAATCTATGTAGTTTTGGCAGAATGACTCTCTCTCTCTCTTTCTCACACACACTCTTTCCATGTAGTAGTTGATGACCTAACCTGTGTAGTTTTGACATAATGACACACTAGAAAGTAGAATGATAAGACAATTGTCCGAAAAAGTAGAAGTTAACTATATAGACCAATTAATTATAGCGGGGATTGTATTTTTGGTATACCAATTAGATTCGAAGTCCTTAAATATCTGCCAGCAAACAATTCGGTTTTTCACGTGTCCAAGCAAATCGAGCGAGTTTTCGACTTTCCAGCGGCAACAACGGAAATGTTTCCGGTGAAATTTGGCATTACAAACTGCAATTTCCCCAATTATACGTGTCTTTAGACTATAGAGTATAGAAATGTAAATTACATTTACACCCCATCATCACGGGTTGCAACTTAGAACACAAATCATGCGCCAATCAAGCATTTCAAAACAAATGTGAATAAATTATTACAAATCCACTAAGAGACAACCTTAGCCTCTTCCCCACCTGCCCACCGCAAGCAATCCATTACGATGTATATTCATTCATTCATCAACTACCCAATCATCACTAATTCTTGTGTCCGTCTTTTTCAACCAAATATTTCTTATACAGCTAGAATGTTTGAATTACAATAATAGTGAATTTTTTAAAACATTACCCTATCATGTTGTATCAGATTCCCGTATGGAATATCGAGTCAAATACCTCTTATACAGTAAATTTAGATAAAATATATGTTTCTTGTCTCTATTCACACACCATATGTTTGAAACCACTAATAAGTTAGATTGTTCGATTTAAGTTACACTATATATATACTAATATAGACTATTAAGTGACGAACTTTAGCAGTCTGATGCTGGATTAATTGAATTACATGTCTCGTATCACAATCTTTGAATGCAAATATATACATACATATATTTACTAACATAAACTGATAATTGGTAAACTTTAACAATTTCGATGTTATATTAATTTAATCAAATATCTCGTATGACAGTTTTCGACAATGCAAATATATATATAAACACACACTTGCACATATAAAAACACCCCTTTTAAATCTCCTCTCAATATTTCACCACCCCTTTTCATTTCCTCAATCATACTACCCAAAAAGCAATCCATCATACACACAAGTGTGATCATCTTCCTTGATCCACCCACCCCACCTCACCTCACAATATCATTACAATGGCCTCATCTTCCTTAGCTTTTCTTGCATTAGCCATTGCCACAACCTTACTATCCCCAAACACACTAGCATCACCTTCACACAAGCCAACTTCAGCAGCACCAAGTCCAACATCAACAACATTCCCACAGCTCCCACCTGACATTGCTCCTCTCCTGCCTTCCTCCGGGGGCGGCGCCCACTCTCCGTCGGACTCATTTATGCCGATAATACCCTCGAGCCGAAGCCCGCCGAACCCCGATATAACGGGCTCCACGGGCCTGGACACTGCATTCGGGCCAATGTCGGATTCATCAGCTGATCAGGTTGGAGGTGCTGCTTTTCCATGGTTCTTGGCTTTTTGGTTGGTGATGATGGTTTTCATGGGGTGAGGTAAGGTAAGCTTTTCTTTTTTGTTCCTTAAATTTTGGTGATGGGGATGAATGCTATGCAGTATAGCTTTTGGCTTTTGCTTTTTTCTCCAGCTTTGAAGAGTTGATGTATTATTGTATTCTTTGCTAGTGTATATGATCAATGATTGATGATGTTATGTCATTTTTCTTATAAAATAATATGGTTAGTCACTTGAATGCTAATTCTTGCATTTCTTTTTTAGAAACAACTGTATCCAACCTACATTTACGTTTAATTATAATACAGTTGATTTAAATTGAGAAATTACATTTTAATTGTGATCTATGAAGCTTGTTAGGATTCCGTTATATTATTTCAAAAATACACTAGATTTTTTATAGGGATCGTTTTGTTTATATTTATAAACTTTAGGGACGATTTCGTAAATTTGGTCATACACTTATATAATACTCATACAAATCATCTGGGACATAAATTTATTTTTACAAATTTTGTTAGAGACATCAGATCAAATAATACGGAACTAAGATATAATTTTCCAATTTAAATTAACTACATGGCAATTAAGTTTAAATACACATGTGTATATATATATATATTAATGCAAGTGAAGTTGAGAGTTCAGTTTCTTGAAGTTTAAAGCTAAAACTCTCTCTCTTTCTAATTTTATTAAGTATGAAGTTCAGTTTCTTGAAGTTTAAAGGTGAAAGGGGGAAAATGGGTTGTATCCAGTTAAGTTAAATTTGTCTGGACATTGCTAATACTAGCTGGAGCCTATTGTTAATATCAAGTGGAGAGGGCCACATTGTTCCTTTCCTGGCTGTACTAATGCACTTCAAACTTCACATTATTGCATTATATGACTCTTTCTTGCACTCAAATATGTCTACTGGTTTAATCCCTTAATTATCTTCACTATTAGAAACACATTAATTATCTAGGTAGGATTCAAATGGTGCTTTATCATATGTTAAAACTTTTTTATTCAGATACTAAGTTTTTATATAATTTATACACTTAATTCTTGCTCATAAATTGAATGTGGAATAGAACTCATTTAAAGTACAAGGGTTTGTAACCCGACTTAGTATCTTCTGTTTTATATTTGTGTTTCATCTCCTATTTCACTCATATATATACACCAAATCAAGAGTGAAACAATTGTAACCCTGTTGTTTTCTCTACAACACATAATTTAATATTAGCAGAGAGAAGAGTTTGCTATCTAACGTATCACGTTTTCTTTAAGATATTATTGTCTAATATTTATGTTGCGTTCGATTACCACTTAAACTATGCAAACTGTTGCAATCACAAGTTTTAAACATTTGAACTATGCAAATGGTTGCAATCAACCACAAGTTGCAAAC
The DNA here is from genome assembly GCA_037834125.1 of Lippia alba. NCBI lineage: Eukaryota > Viridiplantae > Streptophyta > Magnoliopsida > Lamiales > Verbenaceae > Lippia > Lippia alba. The sequence continues at coordinate 5,830,476 of JBBMKE010000011.1, read as the reverse complement.
ATTTAAACTATGCCAAAAGTTTGCAATCATATGTTTAACTGGAGTATTCTGATTAAACTTCTTCGTACATGGCGGTGGTTGATGATTTCTTGCAAAAAGAAAATATTTTGGGGAAGAAAATATTGGTGGTTTTGGAAATTTTGACATGACTACAGCGGCAGCAAATTCATACTTGAGAGGTCATACTTGAAAGGTCCAAATCCGATTAAGATACACTAACACTTTTAAAAATATCATTTTATAATATCGTGTCGGACACTCGTATTCATATCGTGTTTTAGATACTTTTCTGAACATTAACCAAGGCAATGACCACAATTCACACACAATAGGGAAGCCTGTAACGGAACGGAATTGCAAACGAAACGAGCATCGTCGCATATAATAAGATTCTTTCTAGCACAAATACTAAGGTTGTTCCATATTAAACCGGGGAAACAAACACTAGCGAAATTGATAAAAAGAAAAAGAAGGGATCCAAGCAAAAGCTAAGGATGCTGAAAGATTTTCTAACATTTGCTCTCAATGAGCTCTTCGATGAGATCTGCTGCGTCTTGAACGGTCGTGATGCTCTGAGCGCTTTCTTCCTCCACGCTGATGTCGAAGGCCTCCTCAAGTCCCATCACAATCTCGACCTATAATAAAGATATAAATGTAAATGATCAAAACGACCAAAAAGAAAAATAGGATTATTTGTTTTTGGTTGTTTGTGGTGAAAATTCATCAAGCAGACGGCATAGCCGTGTAATATTATGAATTATGATGCTTGCAAAGTGTGTATTTTGAATGTTACACACAATAATAGAAGATTACAAAAAAGGATAAAAGTTAAATCTTTACCGTGTCAAGCGAATCCGCACCAAGTGCTGCAAATTTGGATTCTCCAGAGACATCGCGGTCCTCGGGAAGAGCCAATTGTTTCTTCACAATCTCAACCACTTTGTTAACCGTCTCTGGTTTTGCCTGATTAGATGAAACATTTAGAAGTGTTATTAACATCATTCATACTCAATCGCAAATTTGTGCATGCGTCTTGTGAACAAAAGCAATCTGACAAAAGATTGTTAGTAGCACAATATTATGTAATTACACTGACCTCCCCTTTGACTATGTGTAATTACACAAAATCCCCTTCTTGATTTCAAAATTATAAAGACCCCATTGATGATTGACATTTGATCAAAACTTGAAACTCCATCAACTAAACCCAAACCCATCCTTCACTTGAAAAGAAAAGCACTCAATCTGTGTCTTTGTAACAATGTGTTGGAAATTCGCATCAAATACACGAGGGAAACTAGATATCGGATGAAATCAGCCTCTACCTAATCACGCATTTCATACGTATTTATCATGTACATATCAAAGTTATCCTCCTACCAAAGATGCTCCAGGTAAATTAGAAACAACTCGATTCCCCATTTTTATTGAAAATGCGTTGATTCTGGAATCAATAGACAAGCGGAAATGTAATTACGAGCAACCACGCAGAAACTTAAAAATTATGCTACAACCGTCATACCGCACAGGAAACACGGAATCGAAGCGCAGGCAGCCTTTGCGAAAGGAAGCCCTTTCCACTGAATGAAACTGAAGCCTTTCTCAAACTTGAAACCTGCTCAAATGGAAGCAAGTCACATATGGGGAAGCATAATATATATAGAAAATGGTACATCAAAGCACATAATGAGCAAATTATATTGATTCTTGAATTTTGGTAAATCAAAGCATATAATTGTCAAATTACATTAATTCTTGAACATCTTAATGATGATTAACCAAATTCGAGGAAGAAAATTGGACCAACTCCTATGCCTTCCTCAAAATCTTTCAGAACTAATCACATGCAACTATGCAAGAATGTGGGCCAATTGAATGTTGCAGATAACAACCAAGACAGCAGAATTAATGATGACTATGACACATGAGCTACGTTGAAACCAATGACATTTTTTTTTTTACTATCCCGATAAAACTCGAACCCATGATCTACTAATTCACAGGTGCAGACGCTTACCATTAAGCCATCGGCTCGTCTTATCAATGAAAAAACTTCAAAATTAACTCGTGATCCATCCCAAAACATCATTTCTTGTACGAAATCAATAAACGAAACAACAAACTTATCACACCTCACAACCCCATGCATAAAAAAAATCCCCCAAAATCTAAAACTTCACCAAAAAAGATCAAATTTTTAACGTTACCCCACCAAATGATTTCAACCCATGCATACAAAAAAGTCCCCCAAAATCTAAAACCCCAACAAAAAAGATCAAAATTTTAACATCACCCCACCAAATGAAAACCTAAATGAACAAAAACCCAGCAAACACGATCCCAACAAACAAAAACCACAAGAATTAAGCAAAATTCACACCGTAACAAAGAAAATTCAACCTGGCCTTGCTTCGAGGAGCAAGCAACAGCAGAAAATGAAGCAAATGGAGCAGTAACAGACGCCATTTGCGATGAGATGAGGAAAATAATGGGATCTGAGAAAGGAAAGTAGGGGAAAGATTAAAGAAGAGAAGGTGGCGGAGAGCACGAAGAGTGTGACACTGTTGGTGGCAGCTCAAGTTAGAGAGAGAAGTCTGAAAGAGTTGAGCTGTTTTATAGGCACCTTTTCTTGAGTTGGTTTTTTGTTTTTTTCTTTTCTTTGCTTATATCGAAATGGAACTGTTTGGTTACGGGGTTAGTGGGGTTTTGGGGTTTGTTTGGGTGTAGTGTAGGGTGGCGGCATATATACTCTATTTTATTTATTATTTTATTATAAATGGTTTAGAAACAAAAAATATAGATATTTAGTAATAGAGTTGAGAATTAACGTTATTAATTCTACCAAACCAATGACTTCTTTGTCCCAATAAAATAGTAATAAAGAACCTCAATATTGTCTTGGTAACAATCAAAACGAGTTAAAAATAGTTACGGTTAAGATGTACAGATATAGATACAGATACAATAATATGCATATAACACAAATACAATAATATTGATACAATAATATTGTTTGAAAATTTTCACATAAGAAGTGTTTAACAAGAAATAACATGATATAATAAAATGATATTTTTACAAATATTGTATATTAGAGTTACCGATAACATTAATTTCTTTATCAAGCTCTTCCGGCTTACTGTTCCAGATACACCTATCCTCCTTCTTGTCTTGACCAAGTTTAACTAAGGTATTTGCAAGTTCATTTTCTGAGCGTTTGATGTGCTTAAGGCTTGCATTCTCACGTGTTGAGCAACTTGTGACAATCTTCTATAATCAGTCCAAAGAATGTTCTAAGATGTCCGCTCTCTTAATTAATTTTACCATCGTTCTCAAATCACGTCTACCTCAATTCATTGCACGTCTACCTCTGTTCTTTGCTATTTACTTGATGTACATACTATCATATTCCACACCACATTTATTCAATTTTTTTTAAAAATAATTTTTTATTGATGTCCTATTTTTTTACGACCTAATGACCTAAATGTTGATCTAGTTTCAGGTTTAAATGCTGCCGATCAAAACCATTTCTTTTTTTTTTAAACAAAAGTTGAACATGAATTATGGAAGTTCATGAAATTTTACAAAATTTCAATTGTAACTAATTTAAAACTATGCCAAAACTTTAGGAAGTTAAATATAATTTATCCTATTTTCTTTTATTCCCAATATCGAAGATTGATGCTTACAAAGTCAATCTAGGGTTGTAAATGTTGTGGATGTGAATGTACTCTTGCCATACATAAAGTGCCTTAAAAGCATGGTGGAAAATAAAGTAGTTGGAGAGTTGGCTATCCATATTCAAATTAAATGCCCTTATAAATGTTCACCAAATTAAACCAATATTACCCCACTTCTTAACTGGTGCAATTAATAATATTTTCATCACTAATGTCGTATAAAATTAGCCAAAATTGCAAAGGGATGAAACTATGACGCACGAGTGTAGCATGATCATATTAATATGATGATATAATTTTCGGGTAATTTTTCACATAAGATGTATTGAACATAGTATCTGATATGAGTATTCGTTATAATTTAATAATATTTTTAAAAGTATCCGTAAATTAGATAATAAAATTAATAAAAGAATCTATTGATAGGCTCATATTAATTTCGTTTCATATTAATTATGCGAACATTATAAATTTCAAGATACGTTTGTGCACCTTGTTGTACCGATTGTTTTTGTACGCGGGCCTATTCCCATGGCCCTAGTAAAAATTGTTTAAAATAATAATGATAAACATACTAAAAAAATTACCTATGGTAACTCCTTTTTAAAAATTTATTTTAAATACATACCCAAGTGATATGAGAAAAAAAATACTTATAATAATAATTGAAATAAGTTACTAAAATCAGATAAATTTATTATTTTTTTATTTAATAAGTCGAGACTCTATTTCTTATTCCAAGGTTGAGTTCAAACATTAGATTCTTCAAAAACTAAAAATAAAAATAAAAATAAAAAATCTGATAGAAATAATCCATGATATGCAACTTGAATTTAATTCAATATATTACTAAACCTGATAAAATTAATGTCAGATATCAAAATAAATATTTTAAGATTTATTTTAAAGGAGTATATAATCTTTTAATCTTTTTTATCATTTTATAATCTCTAAAAAATTATATTTGGTAGTGCACATAAGTTCTTAGAGGCTTTGCCAAACACCCTCTAAGATTTTTAAAGAACTCGACATGGTTAGGGGGCATTTTTGTCATTTTGTTTTGGGCATGTGGAGATTTTATAACTAAATGTTTGTTCAACTAATAAAAGTATGAATTGAAAAGCAAGCAAACGAAAAAGTTGGAAATCGACTTGGATACTAAGTTATTTTTATTTTATTTTTTAAAATGGTTTATGTCGTAATTTGGATACAAAGTAACTTTCGTTATTGTTCCATTTTTTAAAGTACTTATAATTTTGTAGATTCACAGTGATAATCATATTCATATAAAAAAGAAATATGAAAAATAAGTTATAAAGTTCAAATATGGCGAATGATATTCATTTTGGATAGTGACTTTGTTATGTTCCAGGCTCATGACGCAAGAACAAATCTCCAATCCACCACGTACAACTTAGATTCGGACTTAAATTACGATCGAAATTATACTAATATTCATCGATTATACTAGCATCTTTTTTATTTTTATATTGAATTTATAAACATATCACAATCATGTAAGCATAATCATAGGAATTCATGCAATAAACTTTAATCATGAATTTACACGCAACGGAATTTTAGGATCGAAATACCTCCCGCCATTGCTCTTAGTTTTGCCGACTGCGAAATTGATACAACCCACTAATATCCGAT
>JBBMKE010000011.1:5806369-5825037 GCA_037834125.1 Lippia alba | reverse complement strand
AATTTCATAAAATTATTGTATCAACTATTGCAATTTATCAGTCTAGAAAAACACAAGGTTGATCATTTTGGATAAACACCATTGGGAGTGGCAATTTTACCATTTAAAAACGCCAATAGCATTGGCAATTTATACCAATTTGTTAAAGTTTTAAAAAGTATGTTTAGATTATGAAAAACTTTTTAGAAAAATGCTATTTTTTAAAATGGGCCTATTTGGTACTGAGTTCATACAGGCTTTGCCAAACACCCTCTAAGATTTTTAAAGAACTCGACAGGGTTAGGGGGCAATTTTGTCATTTTGTTTTGGGCATGTGGAGATTTTGTAACTAAATGTTTGGTCAACTAATAAAAGTATGAATTGAAAAGGAAGCAAACGGAAAAGTTGGAAATCGACTTGGATACTAAGTTATTTTATTTTATTTTTTAAAATGGTTTAAATCGTAATTTGTATATAAAGTAACTTTAATTTATTTCGTTATTGTTCCATTTTTTAAAGTACTTATAATTTAGCATATTCACAGTGATAATCATGTTCATATAGAGAAAAATATGAAAAATAAATCATAAAGTTCAAATATAGCGAAAGATATTCATTTTGAATAGTGGTTTTGTTATGTTTCAGGCTCGTGACGCAAGAGCAAATCTCCAATCCACCACGTACAACTTAGAATCGGACCTAAATTACGATCGAAATTAAATTAATATTCATTGATTATACTAACACTTTTTTATTTTTATATTGAATTTATAGACATATCACAATCACCACTTTAAAATCGAAAAGAGGTCGTCACATTCTCACCGTAAATGACCAATTCGTTTGCGTTAGGACTTAAGAAGTATCTTCTACTGTGTTACAAGATTGTTCCCGCATATATAGTACTTTACCCCACAAGCTCAAAAGATGGCTCTAACATTTAACTCGCACTTAACACTTTACGCTTAACACTTTGTCCTACACAGCACTTTACTCGCACAAATAACGAGCGATTCTAACACCCCATATCACACCTCGAGATTGTGAACTCTAATTTTCGAATTTACCGAATATAATTTAAAATTAAGTTTAAATTACTATTTAAAAGAAATATACTATCTAAGTTTACCTAGATTTATAAAGGTATAACAGTTTTTGGTCCCAATTTCAAAATATACTATCTAAGGACCCTACTCGCAAAACTTAGTACCCAAAGAAATATCAAGAAATTCGAGAAAAGTATAAAGGAGATGCCAAAAATATGTCCTAGAATCCAAGCAGGTGCAGCTACTAAGTACTAACCTGCAACAATCTTCTATTTGGTACAACCGCTTCTCAGCGTACTTTGAAATTTGAATACACTTGTGAACAAATACAACCATGTATATGAATAAACTTGTAAATCCTACTTATTCATTTGTAACAATTAAAATTTTGTATAACAAATTATATAGGTACCAATTAAAATTAAAAAAATATTCGTGAAATTACCAATAAAAAAATGTCAAATCATAAAAAGTCCGCATTAGTAGTTATAGTTCTACCTAATATTCTTTATTAAGTGTTACATTTTACAAAATTTAAGAGGAAAATCATATCGATTCAAAGTATACGGATTATGTCGTACAAATACGAATACGATGACATGAACACGATACGATACGGATACAATAATACGAATTTTTTATGAATTTTTCACGTGAAAAGTATCAGACATAATATCCAATACGAGTGTCTGACACATCAAAATGATATTTATAGAAACGTCGGTGCATTATAAGTTAAGGTACAAAACCTATTAAACCTCCTAAGACAAAGAGTATTTGAAATTTACCCTTTTATTTATTCATTTATTTATCATTGATTCATAATAATATCAAAAATTATAATAAAATAAGATATTCACTTGAAGAATTTTATATAACATATATTAGTATTTTTTGTTAAATTATGCACACTAGTGTGTCACTTAACAGCAAAGACGTTGATTCATATATCAGCAACTTTGTGAGCTCAGTGTTCCAACCGCACCGAATCACTCCCCAAACTCCCCCCAAAAACTTTCGCTTAAATCTTACTCAAATTATTTCTCTCACTAAAAATCTGGCTTCGGATCACCTGCGCAGTTCTTCTTCGTGATAATTCGAATTTTTCCCGACGATTCACTGGTGATTTCTCTGCATTTCATGCTTTCCCTGCGTGTCTTCTGTGTGCGGAATGTTTTTTTTTTTTCGAATTCTGCTAGTTCGTGCATTGATTTGTGTTGTTGTACCTCGTGCATATATGCTATAGCTTTGCAGTTTGATTTGACGGATACAGTTTTGAGTCTGAATTGTATGAACAGAAGTAGGAGATTTGTGGTGGTTTTGATTTCTCGTTTTTTGGTGTTTATGCGGTTGTGTTGTAGCTGGAATGATGGATGTACGATACTTTTCGATGGTTGGAGTTGGAACGCGCCTGCTGAAGAGGAAATAGTAGAATTTGTTTTCGTACTGGGAGTTGCTTTTTGTGATTTTTACTGAAATACGTGGATTTTGAGATGTTCTGAGGAGAATTGGTGTTGTTTTGATGTTTTCTGTGGTTGTTTGTTTCAGTTTTACATTGTGTAAGTCAGAGCATATGGTTTGATTTGTAAATTCCTCAAGTTTATGTAAATTTGTTTGAGGAATGCAGCTCGATAAATTGCTTTTGATGGTTTAGATGCGTCAAAATGTAGGGCAGAGTTGGGGCAGGTGTGTATTTTCGGAGTTGGATTGATCTTGTTGTCCTTTTACAGTGCTGTATTCCAGGTATTGTATGCCAATGAATACTCGGCTAGTGGAGATTCAGCCTCGTGAACTTAGGTTCATAAGTAAGTAGTCAGTAGATCAAAGTAGCTGTTCAAAACTCGTCATCTAATTGCAGTAAATTTTGGTTATACTTCGTTTATTGTCCGACATGCTCTGTCTCTTGCAGTTGAGGTGAAGAAATATAGTTCATGTGCGGTTCATCTTACCAATGTCACGGACCAGTATGTTGCTTTCAAGGTATGGCTGCCTTCACGCAAGTTCAATATCTTTGAAAAGGATTGGGTTGTCTATTTTTTACAATTATATTGGTTAATAAATGATCTCTCCTTTCTATTACAAGATTCTCAGCTTAAAACTACTATTTTTTCCAAAGATAGATTGCTGAATTAGTGGCTATATGATAATTATGTCAGGTGAAGACGACTTCGCCTAAGAAGTACTGTGTGAGACCTAATGTAGGCGTAATCCAGCCAAACTCGACATGCGAGGTCACTGGTAAGTTATTTATTTTATTTAGTTTATCATCTTCTTTATGTCCATATTTTGTGTAATTAATTCTTGATCTTCAATTGAGATGTATAGGGGAATGGCCGGCTGAGTACTGAATTTCGTGTGATCTCAGAATTGCATGTAGCTACTAGTTTGGTACCTTTAGTTACACTTGTTCTTCTTCTTTGAATTTATCATACCATTTTGAGATTGTACAATTTGGTGGTTTAAAGAACTCTCGGTTTCCATCTTTTGATTTATGCACCACATTTCATACTAAATATATTATCTTTGCATCATGGCCAACATCTTCTATATGTGTTCAGTTCGAATATCAGCCTTTTGGCTTAAAATTGTCAAAATATTGGACCCTTGAGTAAAATTTTGCATTGTATGTTAGATTTTGTTTGTATAGACTTCTGACGTGGATCTTTGATACAGTTACGATGCAAATACAGAAAACTGCTCTGTCTGAGATGCAATGCAAGGATAAATTCCTGATTCAGCGCTCGGTGGTTCCATTTGGCACTACTGAAGAGGAGATGGCACCTGGCATGGTGGTATTGCAGCTGCATAAAGTTTTGGATACTTATCTAATTATTTGTTAGTCTTTCAACTTCTCTTTTTCAGATTTGGCATTTGATTTTTTCTTATTCTTTTCCCTCCGACAGTTTGCAAAAGATGGTGCGAAGTATATTGAAGAGAGCAAGCTTAGGGTTGTTCTTATGAGTACACCCGATTCTCCTGTGATGCAGCCAGTAAACGGAGTTTTGAGCGAACAAACATCATACGAGACCCTCTCACCGAAATATCAAAATTCATCCGTTTTATTGCCTCTCAATGGGATTGTAAAACAAGAACCTTCTTGCGGGGCAACATTGTCTGATGGTAAACTGCAGAGTGGAGTTGAAAATCACCCCCCTCCTGATACGGTGAGAACATCATTTCACTTCTTTGTTTTTCATGATATGATAACTGATTCGAGAAACTTATACTATTCTTCTACCCTAAGCAGTTGTTGAGAGATTACTTCCCCTTTTATTTGGTGAAACATTCTCCCTTTTGTATCACAAAAGAAATGCAAAACTGTTGCATAACATTTTCCTATTCTTTTTCTAACTATAACTTCAGAATTCATGGCAAATCCTACCGAACTCCAAGTCCAAAATTTCAAGTTAACTGTCAGTTTGAGTCAAAACTATATTGATTCACATATGCCTCATCAACCTTCTCAAATTGTGATGTTATATATATATGTTCTTTGGATGCAGCATATTAAGCAAGCGGAGGTGGTGAAAAATGTTAAAACCATGGAAGAGTCTAAATCAGGGAAGGTAATTGACAATATGAAGTCATCTCCTGCCAAGCTTGAGGATTTTTACCGATTCAAGAATGAGGCGTCTGCAAGAAGGAAAGAAATTGAAGAGTCAAATTTGAAGCTAGCCATAGTCATCGAAGAACTGAAATTGAGTAGTAGTGCCATGCATTCCAAGCTAGTCGAGGTGAGTACTTCGTCACACGATACTTGGAAATGTCAACTTACTATATAGTTCCATATAGTTAAATAGCAACATTGTCAAAACACTTCTGCCCTGTATTACTATATCCAATCTTTATATTACTTAACTTGTATAAACTTCTCTTTCTGACAGGCAGAGCACACCATTAAGAAGCTAAACGAAGAAAAAACCAGCACCGTTCGTGAAAAGGATCAGTTAAAGCAAGAATTGGTATAAATCCCACATAATTCCTTTCTTTGCTGCTTCCTTTTCATATAATGTATATGATATTAATGTACGTTCCATCAAACACGCATATTGTTTATATACAATGACAGAGCAAGTGTAGAAACAAGATATCTCTTCTCTTCCTTGTACAGGTGATTATGAGGATAAAAGGTGGCCTGAGAACAGTTCGAGTTGGATTCTCCCCATCGTTTGTTTGCCTGATCGCAGTGCTTGGACTAATAATCGGAATCTCATTTCGAGCTTAGTTTGTGTGTATGATGAAAGAACGATGATTTCTGTATATGGCTCTTTCAGCCCCGTCATCTGCATTATACATTTAGCTATAGTAGAAAGTGTGAATTACATTTGAACCCGTAAATAGTAGAAAATTAGAACCGTCTACGATATATACGTAGAAAATGGAAAGATTAACTGGAAGCAATAGAGCATCTCAGGCTTGTCAGGTCGGGGATTTGCTGATTATATCGTGTGTATAAAGTATGAGTGTGTAAGAGTAGTTATTTTGCATATATTCCTAAATCCTAATCGTGTATGTAGCATCAGAGTGTGAGAGTAGCTGTTTTGCATATATTTCCAATATGTGACAGACTCTATTGCACCGACACTTTTAAAAATATCATTTTGTTGTGTCGTGTCGTGTCGTGTCTGACGCTCGTGTCCGACACTTCTCACGTTGGAAATTCACAAAAAAATTTGTGTCGCCGTATCCGTGTCGTGTCCGTATTCGTGCAACATAGGTGACAGATGATTTTGTCACATTTTTTTTAGATTATAATCATGAAAAAAATATTTCAATTTTCTCTCCGAGTTAATAATTATAACATAACCTACAATGACGTAGCACGATAATTATACCATTTAATTGAAATTTCAAAAAGTAATCACTAATAGAGTCCACATATTAAAAAACTTTTCATATATCATCATTCATCACTATCGAGACACTTATGGAGCGTTTATTTTATTGGTTGGGATGAGGTGAGATTGATGAATAATGGGATGAGTTGTGGGATGTGGTGGTGGATTAGTCATGCAGATGTGGGATGAATAATCACCCTTTTATCTAATATTATCTCAGACCGTATCATCTATCCGAATTTACAAAAATATTAATAAATATGAATTTAAATAGGATTATTAATCTAATTCCCTCATCCTACAAAGTAAATATGCAATTAGTATGCCAATCTGTCATTTTAATTAAGTAATTGCTCATACACATTAATCAAAGAAGGACAAAATTTTCCTCCTTGGTCGTTACATCTAAAATTAAATAGCCCGTTAATTAAATTAAACTATTCCTAAGCCGCAGTATATATACTGCATGTGCGTTGATTACTCGATTCCTATTTCAAACCCACATTTTCAGCTCAGATTTCGTCCCCAGAATCCTCTCAATTTATCCAAGTAAAAGTTGTTTCAGCTCATCATGTTCCAGATTTGTGTTAACGTATCAATAATCAAGGCGCAGATCGAGTTTTTGAATTTGGATTTCTCCCGCGCAGAATCATCGGTAAGCCAGTAAGCCTCTAATTACTTCACGTTTCTTTGTGTGTTTTCACTTTCAGTGCGTGCAATTTTACTTAACGATTTTGTGGAATTATGCTCGTTTCGTGCTGCGATTTCGTTGCAAAGCTCTTACATATAGCGATTGAAATTTGCTAGCATCATCTGTAAGTCCGTTAATTACCTCAATGTTGTGCGTAGTGCGTGCAAGCGATGTTTTCTGGAATTATGTTTGTTCGTTCGTTCTTTCTTTCTTCGATTGTGCTGTATAGCATCGTAATTCGTAATTTGGTGTAATGGCGGAGTTTCGAGGGTAAATTAGTTTGAATCTGAGTAGGAGGTATAATTTGCGGCCGTAGTTCTCCTTTTGGTGTTTATCGCATGATGCTTCAGTGATTTTGACCTTGATCGGGATTAAAGAAGAAAAGTGTTGAAATTTGCGTTAAACTGAGTGGAAAATTGCTAAATTCTAGTTTGGTCAGTTGTGGAGTTTATCTTTTGTTAAAAGTGATGATACTGCATCGAGGTGTTTTCAAAAGTTATCAAGGTGTGTTAGTGTAATTATTGAATCTTTGTTGTGGTTGAGACGGAGTTTCTTAAATGATGTATAGTTGAAGACGAAAATCATTTTTGTTGTTAATAATTGAAACTATGTTGAACTGAAAGTAGCAGAATTAGGAAAAAGATGTGCATTTTAGAATCCAGTTGACATTTTTATCCTTCTTATTTACTACTGTGAGGATAACTTCACGCCTCTGTCATCCGACCGGGTTCAAATCCAAATAAAACGGATATGAAATTGAAAAAACAAAGAAAAATAGAAAGAAAGAAATGACAGCATAATTTGAAATGTGTGAATTTCATATTTCCGTTGGCAAATTTTATCCTTTTCATGTGCTATTTTAGGTTTTCTACAATTAAGAAAACTCAGCCGTTGTCGGCCTCAAGAACTTAGGTTGATATGTAAGTGAAAACAGTGCTCTAAAACTGCCTATATGGTTGGAGACTTGGAGTAATGTATATCGTTCCTTATGCTCCTGGTCTTTAATTTGCTTAATGCACGCATTATATTTGATCCGAATCAATTGGGTAGACTATATAAGTTTGATTTTCACACGCTTAGCTCTTCCTTTATTATCAGAACGTGCTTTCCTGTTCTGCAGTTGAGGTGATGAAATATATAGTTCATGTGCAGTTCAACTTGCTTATATCAACTGACTGGTATGCTGTGCCGGGGTTAAGTGATGCCCGACCCTTTATTTGCACTGTTCGAAGCAATTGTTTGAACACAACTCGTTCTCTTGAAGAGAGACTAGTGAGATAGCTCTATGACAATTGTGCCGGGTGGAGAGTAAACATGCAAAATCACAGGGCTTATAGTTCTTTTTTCTCCTCCTCCCTTTCTTTTTTTTCTAACTTTTAAATGTCCGATTTTGTGTTTAAATTGTCCTTCTTGTGTGCCTAGAGGAATGTCATGGTTCCTCAATTGATTTTAGCTTCTTTAGTTGCTTTTGGTGAGTTTTGTCTTAATCTTTTTCATCATCGTATTCATTTTTCTGTCTATGATGGTGAGTTCTGTCTTAATCTTTTTCATCATCCTATTCATTTTTCTGTCTATAATGGTTTAACTTTATAGGACTCTTCTTTTTGTCTATATCAATTGATCAACTACATAGTGCTTTTATCATTGTAAAATTGTCTTGGCATCTTATGCATCTTCGGCAACAATCTCTCTGCATGTTAAAATACCAACCCTTCTACCATTAGGTTATCGAAATAGCACAGTTGAGTGAAATTTTGCAGCTTAGTTGAACTGGTTGCATTTAGATTGGAATATGCCGTCCTAGCAATGCTTGTTTTTGGACTTTAACATACGTCATTGTTTTTCTTTTTCTTTCAACTCCACCAATAGAGTCACATTTCCGAAGTTAAAACACATTTTGTCCTGATTACGAAATAAACCCAAGAGATAATGTGAAATCATTGCATGCGATTGTGTATGGGAAAATTTTCGTCAAGAATTGGTATGAGGTAGTTAAGGTGCAACAAATATGGAAGTTTGATTAATAAAATTCCGAAACAGCCATGGATTGTATGGCAATAGAATATGTTACAGATTTTATTAAGCTGAGAGTCCTGCTATGGAGAAGTCCGAGACCATTATCATGCTACTACTGAACTCTGCCCCCTCTTGAGATAAGAGACGAAACCTCAATTCAATATAAGAGGGGATGAAAATCAAAATATCAAAAATAGAGGAAGAAAATTTCAAATTATGGGGTGCAAAACTATAAATATTTGAAAAAATAAATATAAAAAAAAATAAAAATTTCAAGATCATTGGACGATAATATAATTGTTGTTGGAAGTTCTCATTACCTTGTTTTCCGACTACTGATAAACAGGTTTTGATTGCTCTCTCGATGAGTATTATTAGGACTAGGTACTGATGGCGTCCGAGTGTAATAGCTTATGGGCTGTTTTAGATTGAATGATCAGCTTTAATCCATTTAAAACATATTGATTTTCACTAGCGTTTCTCCTAGGTTAAGCTTTTCTTCTCTAATATCTCCGAAAATTTCTTGGAAGATGTCATAAGTCATAACTTAGCTGCTATTCAATACATTTGGTTCCATAATTCTACCTTATCAAATAGAAATTTCGAAATGATTTTGATTTTATTTAAATTTCATTAATACAAAAAACTAAAGTAGTTTTATTCATATTGGTAGATTTACCTAAAGTATATTGGAAGTTATAGTAGACAATCAAAGTAATTTTATTTATATCGGTAGATATACCTAAAGTATACCGGCAGTTTTAATAATATTATAGACAATCAATCTTCAACGTCAAATATGATAGGTTATGGGTTGAAATATCTTGATAGATGCTATATATAGAGAGATCTTAACATTTGTTTTCAATTGTAAACTCAAATTGAAATATGAAAATAGATCATTAATATAAATTTATAATTATAATTTATCTACTCATGATTCACTCCATCCAAGTAAAAATTTAAAATAATACATGTCACAGTACATAGTCTTAGGTATTTCATGTAATAGTAGCGTTAGATATTTCATGTCAAACTCGACAAGCAAAAAGTAGTACAAAATTTTTAGAGGAATTTTATGAAATTTTAGTGTTTTGTGTTAGATATGTAATTTTAGTGATTAATGGAGGTTTTATTTTTGCACTTGATGTAAAAACCGGAGTCGATTTGGAGACTCAGAATCTCAATCGGAGAATCAATAGGTCTAGTAAATACTGTAGACCAGAAATGAAGAAGTTTTCGTAATAATTCATTTCAGTTTGAAGTTGTCTATATAATTCATTTTATTTTGAACTGATTTTAGTTTATTATTATTTTTTTAAAACATATAAACAGAATTTGAACTTATTTTAATTTATTATTATTATTATTTTTAAAACACATGCACACCTAAACAAAATTCAAAACAAAAATTTACCCTTAAAAGTGAATCCGTTAACCACTTTGATCAATTGGTGGTAAACCAGATATCATACACTTTATCCTTGAAAAGGAATATATTAACCGCTTTGAATCTACTAACCACTTTGACTAACATCCATTGACGAACCGATTTTATTTAGTTTGCTTTAGAATAGAAAAGTCTATCCAAAATTTTCAGGGTGAAAACAGATTTAGATTTTTTAAGTAAGAAAAAAAGATGGATGCTTTTGAGACATACTGTTGTTTAAAGTATTGCTAATTCTTCGCGCATGAAACACAAAAATTACTTCACTCAACTCTCAACAAAACTTACCTCGACCACGATTTAAAGAAACACAAACATTACTTCACTCAACAAGACTTACATGAATTGCGATGAAGCAGAAATAACTTCACTCTTAAAAGTCTCCTTAAAATTGTGCTTAGACCAACTATTTTGTGTAAGATACACACAAAGAACACTTGCAATCACGACTATACATCACTCTAAGTTATCGAAAACCATATACAATCAAGCTAAAAGCCCACATGGAATTGGCGCCTTCACACGTCCCGGTCAGGGAGTGAAAACCTCTCAGACCTCCCAAGTATAAAGGGGTCGACAACTGCTAAACACACTGGATTTGAAAATCAGCATCACAACAAAATTCGACAATCCCTTCACAATCTAGACCACCAACCTATACACTCCCATCATCCCACACACACGTACTCACCCCGACCAAAATTAAAAAGGAAAACTTAAAAACCAAAAGAAAATTAATCAACGGAAAGCCAAAGACAGACGAAATAGTTGAGAATAACCTTAGGTTGCATAAGGAGACGGAGGATCAAAATTTGAAGGAAGGATTTGAGAGAAGTGATTCGAAGGACTTTATATTTGATGGATTGTGAATCGGAGAAGGTGGATTTGAAATCCTTACCCCCAAACCCATTGACCCAACCACACCCTTACTGTTTGTTATCTCCATCCGAATTGTGGAAGCTTTGATCGAGAGGAGATCCAGGTACATATGGAACGAAGCCACGCCCACCGAAAACAGGACGCATGAATGCATCATCGAATTTTCTCCAATAATAGTGGACGGTGCGAGTAGGGGTTGTCAATAGCATCCTTAGACTGCTGGGACGGGCCATTCTCCGACCTTCTGAATCTGTAACATGCCCATTTCCAGCAAAAAGTTCGGATACAGAGTCCTGGCTCTCGCCAAGAAGTGGCACATTGATGGACCTGGCGTCTGAAGGGGCTATTCTATTATGATGCTTTGATGAGGGCATTAAGAATAGTATTAGAGGTTTAGTCAGAATCCCGAAGACCTACATGGAGATGGGAGGTGTGAGATGGCAAAAAGCACAGTAGGGCTCTGATTTTTCTGTTTTTGTTTTTGTTTTGTACAAACCAATGCTTATATTTCACCAATAAATCAATAATTTCAATGATTATCATGAATAATGATGACAAGGAACCATAAATAACAGACTACAGGTGCATACATGAAAACAAATATCCATGCATTTGGAGGGATAAATTTGCGAGGGAGAGGGGAGATTAAGTTGTTTTAGAGAGGTAAGGTAGATTTTACGGGCTTGAATGTGAGATAAAAATGTAATTTGTATACTTGATGACATAAATTGTTGATGATTCTTTTTTTTTTTTTTGGAATAATTTTATATTAAAAAAGTGAGATGAGAGTAAATGACCAATAAAATTGAGATTTCTGAGAAGGTGAGGCTTTTCAAAAGATTTATTCTGGCAGCATACTGGCAAATGAATTGTTAAGAGAAGATGCTCCTTTAAATAGAAGTTTTATGAATGCACCAGCTATTTGCGCACATAAAGTCTTATTTTGCCACATGTTTAGTTAACTTGGGATAAAAGTACAAATCGAAAAACAAAAATTTCATGAAATTTGGACCTGTAGAGCTAAACATCAATTTTAATAATGAATTATCCTTTTAAGAATGTAATTTTCTGAAATCTCTCGTGAACAATCACTGTCAGAGTCGTTTCATTACTTTATACCCTTTCTCCATCAGTGGTAGATAGCAGTAGCAATTAACAAAGGTTTTGCAGGAGTTTAGGATATCTTACCACAGTGCTGAAGAGAACGACTATTATGGTACTGGTAATCAAGATAGCATTCGCACGTAACTGGGTGTGACCTCCCCTAGTAAACTGCGTGAGTGTAATTAATTAATCATATACATTAAAAGGAAACTAATTATTCTGGTTTTTGACCCAAAGAAAAAACTAATTATTCTGTAAGGTTTTTGATAACAATATCGGCATAATTATCCTTATCAAAGTAGACAGAGGTGCAATTTACCTTGTTGTAAGCAAGGGCCATCGAGACAGCACCTCGCATAAGACCAGACCACCATATAGTAATCTGTAAATAGCAATTGGTTAAGTTATTAGATCGACTTAGAAAATACATGTCGTGCAGATTAGGAATTAATTAAACTTTGAGCTCGTACTTGCTGTTTAAAGTCAATTTTCTCATTGGGATTGTTCTTGGCCAAGTTAGACAGCAATGACAAGGGGAAAACAAAGCCTGCCCTTCCAAGTAAAACCAATCCCAGTAACGTTCCACTGACGGAAGCTAAAGTTTTTGGGCTGAAAAATGATAAAAAGCATATGACAAAAAAAGTGTTAGAGCAGATAATACATAAAATCCTAAAATTAATATGAACACAAATCACACAATCTAAAATACCTGTCACTGACGACTCTCCACTTCTCGATGTCAAGAGCATCCATGCCAACATAAAGAAATATAAACGTCTCAGCCACAAATGACAATGTTGCAAAGGTGTGCCTGCATAATGGCGTTAAAATATAGTTCAATATTGAAATGTAAACAAGTAAATGGGTAAAAAGCAGCAGCAATATTGAAATGTGAATGAATGGTCGTTGGTCTCAAAGGTAATGGCATACTTAGTGGTGACTCTCGAGTTCTCTGTCACATTATGCCAGGTGTAATGTGACATCACAAGCCCACAGAAGAAAACAGTGAGGATGCCGCTTAAATAAAATAACTGCACAAAACCGCGCAAGTCAGGAAGAAACTCCAATCATTCAAGAGTCTGAAACAGCACTAAAAGAGAGTGCCAACTTCAGAGAGCTCTTTAATGTTCTTCGAAACTTACTTCAGCCAACATGTATGAGAGGTAAGCCATGAGGATCATGATCGCAACCTCACGATCAGTGGAGTGCCTGTAGTTGATCAAGAAATCAGTAACTAAACCTCAGAACTATCAATACTAGAGAGATCATCAAACTAGTCACCATCTCAAAATGTTGTTTTTAATTCAAATCAATTAAGTAAATATTATTAAAGGCTCCCTGATTCACTGACATGGTTCATTGCAATATGACAGACAAATCATCAGGGAAACAATGATGCCATTGAATACCAGTTGATATTGTGTTCAATCAACTTGTATTGGGAGACACAATGGTTTTTGATATAATGCAGAATCAATTAGTACCTCCAGTTTCATAATATTGTTCTTTTAAATTTAACTGCAGTTCGTATGAGGAAAAAGCACATTACAAGTATTGTTACCAACCTTCCAAAATAGAGTTTCTTTATGACGTATGCACTAAGGAGTCCAACCTGCAGTAGAAGAGTGTATAGAATTATGTGAATAAGAGAAACTCAGAAGCTTAGGTGGTGTAAGGGAAAGAGGATGAAGACTCACCGCAACTCCCAACAACAGGCTTGAGATAAACAAATAAATAAAATTTCCAATAAACTGCAGTGCCACTATGGTATCGATATTGGACAGGTCAAAATTCTGGATGGCATTGAAAAGCACCACAGATGTTGCATCATTTACAACACTTTCTCCAAATACTAGACTGTACAGTAGTGGTGTCTCATCCTGACTTAGCACCTGCAGCACCAGAAATATTGCATCAGGCCAGAACAAAGTTCTCCCGTGAAGGATTTCAACAGAAAATTAGCTGCTAGTGTACCTGCAAGGTGCAAACAGAGTCTGTCGCAGCAAAAATAGCACCAAGTGCTGGAAATATGCAAATATTATTAGTAGCAGATATAAATAAGAGAAGACCTGTAACGCTGTTAAGCTGCTATGTTTGTGTGTGCAGGTGTGTGTGTGAGGGAGGGAGGGAGAGAGAGAGAGAGATGGAGGATGGGTGGCTGGGTGGGCAGGGGATTTACCAAGATAATCTCCAATACCAAGATTCATATTCTGGAAGAAGAAAATAGCACCTGGCACAACATTTAGAAGATGTAAGTTCAACTTCTTTTCGCTTCTTACAGAGGAAACAGATGCGAACAACATATTTAGAATACATAAATTCCAGCAACAAGCAAAGATTTTTTTTTTTTTTTCCCTTCTTCTTCTCCTTCACTGATCTTTTCAATCTCTCTCCAATTCAAAAGTCCCTCAATAGAAATAGAATTATTCTCTCAACGGTTAGCAAGAATAGCAAACCCAGTAGATAACAATTTTACATTAAATTGTCACTAATGAATGTTTTTCCCTAGATATAGTTTTATAAGGTCATGATAACATGAGATAGAGATGTCGTAAGTTTGAGGTTCCGCCAATAATGGAGATGAAAGCAGAAAAAAAAAAATCAACTAGGCTCTAGTTTTCCTACATCATCTTTTACAGTTTATGAAATTTTTCCTCCAAACTTAACCACATTAACTAGGAATTTAAGCATATAATCTGTATATGTTGAACTAAACAAGGTGGGAAGGCCATACCCAATGATATGATGGTGAAGGATATCAATGTACCAAGTGCTCCGAACATCATTATAGTCATGAAATTGCGAAAGAACTGTTTCTTTTTAACCTGGAACCTGATCGACAAATTGAGCCAAGAAAACAGAACTTAAATCACCACAAACCAAAACAGCACAGGTCACTGGAACAAAGTAAAGCAGATATAAAATTGATAAAATAAAGGATATTATCAATTTATAAGGGTAGCTGAAGCTCATATGCCTAGTATTTATTAGTGGAAGTACTTAGTTCCATTCCCACTCAAAAACAAGTACTGATTGAGATATCAATGCTCTCAGCAGGAAAATTTTCATTCAGAAGAAAGTGTAAATGATATTGCTTTAAGAAATTCAAACCCCTTGGAATATATATGTGCAGCTCAGTCCCTAATTATGGAAATTGTGGTTCATTGGTGCACAAAAAGTATTAATGATTGCCTCCTAAAAAGGATAAAGTGCAACAGGAAATCCTTGACTTACCCAGCGTTAAAAATGATTGGAGGAAGCACATATGTAAAGAAAAGATCCTCGCTGAACACCAAAAGATGTGAGCTTTTCCCTCCACTTACGACCAGAATCAAAACTCCGGTGCATACACCCTGTTATTTACGTTGGTATATATCACTTAAGCTCATAAAAGTAGCCATACAGATAGTCAAAATACAACTTGCCAAAAGTAAAGGCATATTGAGCTATGTATGGAGCATGCATACTAACAATGATAAGAGCAGTGATTGACTCGTTCATCCAACGATTTTCCTCCAATAGATGACCAATTACAATACATGCGCAAAGGAGAGTGACAAATAAGGTAATCGAGACCACTGAAGTGTGGTCAGAGGTTGACAGATGATCCAGTGTTTCTATCATAGTTCCTGAGCCAAGCCCCATTTTAGTCCAATATAAGATATACCAGGCTATATGTAGGAAGCTCAGTAGATTTTGAAGATATTCCGAATTCAGGACTTCAAATTTCAGATCAATTCAAATCTGCTCTCTTGTGAAAATTATCCTGCAATGAGGAACAAAATCATGTGATTAGTTTCCATAGACCTTTTCCATAATTACTTCATCAACTTACAATAAATATTTTCTGTATCCTTTCAGAAGTATAATAACATGCAAAGAAATATATGCAAAACTACATGAACTAAATCAACATCGCGCATATGCATTTAATAAGCCAATGATGTGAATATGTGATCAAACTCTCAATCTTCTTAAAATCAAATTATCAATGATTAGCTCATCAGACAGGTGTGCAAACCTTTGAGCAAGACACATAACAACTCATGTTGAATCTCCAATTTGGTATACTATAAAAAGACACTATCTATTCTCTGAAAATATTTTGGACCATTTTCATATTATAAAACATTCGAATTACAGCATTAATTTACTCAATTTGCAGTATCATTAACATTCAAAAACAATTAAAATAAACCAACTATACCATTAACAATTACACTAAAACAAACAATCAGCAACAACAGAACATTCAACTCGCAAAGGCACAAAAACAGATCAAACACCAAAAATTCCTTCATATTTACGTCAAAAAAATCAAATCATGCAGGCGAGGCAACATGATCTCATAAACGAGAAAACAAACAACAATCAAAATTTTAAAAAGTTTCCACAACAGATTCCACTCTAAGGAGGCGCAAATTACCAGCGGAGTTCGAGAAAACCACACAAAAACGCGAGCTCTGAACTCCGTACGCGATCGCAGCTCCAAAATCTCCCAAAATGCAAACAAATTACCGATTCAGAAGTCCAAATTTTCGCGCAGCCACCTCAAGGGAGTTGAATCCGCGCTTTATTCCTTCAACCGCGCAACAAAAGCGCGATCAAATGCTGAGAAAAATTTCAAGTTGCCTTCTCCTTTGTTCCACGAAATTGAAGATTCCAGATGAGTTTCCAAATGAATCACGGCTTCTGAGGCTTGCTTTTGAAAAAGTTTTTCCCGTGAGAATCAAAAGTTTAATTTTCCGTGAGAAAAATCTCCGAGAATTATTTAACCTCAACGAAAAAGTTCTAGAGAGAGAAGCAGGGTTAGATTGAGAAGCAGGGGATATTTCGACAGAGATTTTGGAGTTACACGGAAGTGAAAACGAATAAACTATAATGTATATACACACGCATATTATACGTATTGTCAGGGTGAATAAGACTCGAGTGTAGATAAATCTATACGTATATATATATATGTATATATGCACACAAAAGATATATAAATAAATATAATGTTTTAATAAAAATACGTATATGTATGATATAATATGATAGAAAGGACACCTGAAGAGTGGAGCGATGGATCATGATCCAAGGATGGGATTTTTCTAATTTTTTTAATTTTTATTTTTTTGAAATTTAAGTATTAAATTTATCATGTTTTGACATGACGGAAATCTGGTACATATTTAATAGAATATTTAATATCTAAATTGAAATGTATTCGAGTTTTAATTCGGAAATTGAACGGAACTATGTTTAGTTTTAATTAGTCAGTTTTCAACTTTAGTGAGTCGAAAATCTAAACAAAATATTTTTGATTAATGTATAGATAAATAAGTATATTATTATTATTATTATGGTCAGAAAAAATTTTAAATTGAGAGAATGACGTGCCAATTCAAGAAAAGGATAATTTTAGACTCAATAAAATATATGATTATTATGTTATTATCTTCTGATTGAAATAATTTTTTTTTTCTTTTTGTTATATACAGTAGGCCATCATCTTTTAGTTAAAATGAAAATTTCCCTTTTTCCTAGCTTTAGAAGGAATCAGTATTTTATGGGTTTGCTAGGATTTTCCTTTTTCCCCTAATGAAATATATTAATAGATGTTAGTAATTAGAAATTATTAGGATGCACTTGAATAGAAGATTCACTCATTTGATTAACCCTAATGAAATATATTAATAGATGTTAGTAATTAGAAATTATTAGGATGCACTTGAATAGAAGATTCACTCATTTTTAATCAAATGTTAAGAGTTTGAATCTTTATTTTGGGTATAAGTAGCTCTAAATCTTTTGGCTAGTCGTTTCATTTTATGAGATATATTTATAATTTAATGAGATGATTAATTAATTAATTAATATAGTCAACGGAGGATGTTATGGTTTAGAAAAAAATAATTTTTTTTGTGTACTTTTATAATTTCAAATAAATTAAGGGGGAAAAGTGAGAGAACGAAAAAGAGAGTTATGGTTGTGGTTAATGATTAAAAGTAAATCTTGGAGTTGCTTTTGAGGGTGCAATGTTGGAGAAAGATGCAACCATAGTCCCCTGATTGTTTCTGTTGTTACATTTGTCCATTAAACTTTTTGAAATTTTTATGATGATTGTCAAACATGGGCATGTTATGCTGTCTTGTTTTCTCTTCTTTATGTTGTTTTAAACATACTCATAAGCCTTCATTTGGTAACAACAAAGATGGCAAAAAGGGAAATCTAACTCATGTTTTGGACTTCTTAATGATCTATGTATATGTTGATAATAGGACCAAATGTTAGATATTTGTGGTATATTTTCCTTCCAATATACCAAGAAGATAAAAGACGTGTAAAGTTGACCAAAAAAATAAATAAATAAAAGACGTGTAAAATTTGTGTTTCCAAATATTACCTATATATGTAAGAAAATGAGATGACATTTCACGTCAAGGCATTATGCATCCGTAAGTTTGAGTTTTCTTATTATCAATGAAATGAAGAAGTCATATACAAGGAGTGTCCGTAACTTCCTGACTTTAAAAGTATTCTAACAAATATAATACCAGTAGATGGAGATCGGATGGTGATTAATTAAAGGAGTTAATTGCACCAAAAATCCTGTATTATGTCTAATTGGCACTAAAAACCCTGTGATTTGAAAATTCTCAAAGAAAACCCTGTGATTGTAA
>JBBMKE010000011.1:5789823-5805988 GCA_037834125.1 Lippia alba | reverse complement strand
ACGAGGATAGGGCTGGGCGAGAGCCACGAGCCTCAGGTACCCAATCGTTCCAATAAGTCTGCCCTTGGGCCATGATGAAAATCTTCTGCGATCACGCTATGTGAACGGTGGGGATACGGGCGTATCTTGGGTCCATCACAAATGATTTACAATATTGGTTTGAGGCATTTTGATATTATATCGATTATTATTCCATATTTATTAGTTTCATAAATTATCAATACAAAATATAAAGAATTCCTAACGAAAAATCACTTAAATTCCTAACCGAGCCTGTCAAATGAGTGTTTACAATTTATATGCAGGAGATTAAAGTATATTATCAAAAATCAAAAGAGATCTAAGTATAAATTCAGAATCCAGATCAAACCCACGAGAACTAATGTTAAACTTACCACTAATTTCAAACTTTAAAATTGAAACATTACACGATTCAAACCCCATTTTAATATTCCCATTACCAACAATGTAATGGGACCAAAATGTCACACAAAAGAACTAACCAAACACGAAAGCAAAACATTGCTAATGGAATCCCACTAATACACTTTTGCAGATAAATATAGTACATTCTATGATATCATGTATTCATGTGTACCACGGGAACTCAACATATTCGAGTGGCTTCATACCACTTAGCTCCTTTGTCTTAATTTTGGAGAATAAAATATGTCTTGTGGCAGGCAAAAGGCCACGACTTTTGGCTTGCTTAGGACAGACAAAGTTTTTTTCTTTTGAAATTAGTTCAAATTGTGTTAATTAAATTAATGACTAAGGAAGTTGGGCCATTTTTATATCAACTCATGGTCCCATGCATGATACATGGCTTACCAATTTATAACATTGGCATCCTAAGCAATGGTTTTTTCTTCTAAAAAAAAGTTTCATAATAGCTTGCAAACTCAAAAAAAAAAATAAAAACCTGTCATTCATATAATTTATTGATTCTATGTTATGCTAGTTTAATGAGAAAGATTCTATATTCGATTCAATATTATACTAACTTAACTAAAGATATCATGTTCTAAATTATACTAATTTAATCAGATATCTTGTATTCGAATCCCTAACAATGCACATACTATTAATCGGAAGAATTTTATATTTAAATGATTTGACCAGAATTTGAATAAAAAGAACTCTAAAAAGAAATTATTTATATACTTTATGTTTTGGCCTTTTGGGGCACTCTAAGAATGTTTGGGAAACTTTTATTTCTACTTCCTAGGTTATTTTCAAGAAAATAAAAGTATGCTCACTTTTATAGCTTCGACTTTTTACACCTTTTAACTTTTCTTGAATTGTCCGGAATCAAATTTTGCTAGACTTCTCAACCCTTTTGGGCTTTTCGTTCGAATCAAACGGATTAAGTGAAGGTCTTTTGTCACGCATCTCTCCAATTTTAAACAAGTTAAAACCTCTCTTGGTCCTCATTTCTTGGGCTGAAGAAGACGAGCCTTTCATTCTACAACTTAGTTCAACACAAGGTAGGGCCTCGTTAACACCCTACGATCTTGCTAACCGATTTTCATCCAACGAAAGAGTCAGCCTCCGACTTGTTTGAAAGAGGAGGTTCGAGAGAATTAAGGTGGAATGGGATTCGAGGACCATCCCATTATTATCATTTTGGATTGTAAAGACCTTTCGAGTCTAGCTTGGGAGAGTAGAATCGTCCACACGTTGAGTAGCAGGAATATTATTATGATTTTGGACTGTAAAACCTCTCGAGTCTATCTTGGGAGAGTATAATCGTCCACACCTTGAGGAGCAGGAATGCATGCGTTGACGCACTCGCACATCGCACATAGAGACCATGATGTATTGAGGATAGTGATCTTTGATGCTCCGGATGAGAGCATTGAGCTTCTAACGGAAGAAAATCGCAACCTTTCATTTCGGTTAATTCCATGCAACAAAAAGAAAATGACTAATTGACTCATAAAAATGCAAAACAACATTGTTTTTCAGTAACAGCTGTTTCCATTTTCCACCATAGAATGATGTATAGACCTTGAGCATCATGCTACTCTCGTGTATTTGTGTACACTAAAGACTGAACTATTGCATAAGACAGTCAACAGAAGACTTGGGAGGAAAAATTAACTAATAACCAATTCTGTCTTAACCTTTTCCTCCCTAATGACAATTTAGTAAACTATGAACTCTGTATTTACATACATAGCTTCCATCTCTTAACCCTAAACAGTTTGCACATGGAGACTCATCTCGGTGCGGGACACAGCGACGTCCTCGGGATCTTGACTCGGCTCGTTTAGACCCCTAACGAACCGAGCAAACAAGGGAAAATGCTCTGGAGAAAAGAAATGAGCTCCCATTCTTTGGTAAGTGAAGCTCTCCACACCAGCATTTCCATCTAACAAATGCTTCTTGATAAGCTCGAACCCTCTCGAATCACCCGAAACCAGTGAGTTTTGCCCACACACCTCCACTGCGTGTTTTCTGCAAGAAGTTGCTATTTGGGCTAGTAATAGTACCGGGCTTGACTGTGGATGGTCCTCGTCGGATAGGTCCATCCCGGGAAGTATCATTTTGCAAGAATTTCTTGAGAATACTTCAGCAACTTTATCATAACCGTCTCTATGGGCCGTGTTGTAGAATCCGGCTGTCAGTTCGGACGGGTGGGAGCGGGTTCCGTACCACGAGGGCAAAACGGGGATTTTACCCGACACAGAAACGGACGTGTCTTTGAAGGCCGAGGAGGCAAGTGATAGCATACGGTCTCCATGGGAGATAAGCTGGTTGGAGTACCAAGAGAGGAAAAATTCCCCGTACTGGGTATCCCACGAACCGCCATTTTCTGAGTAGAAGGTACCGTTGGAGATCGGGCATTGGTTGTATACAGGGGCATCGTGGGGCCCGCCAAGGCCCCACATAGGATTCCCATGTGTTGCAGCGTGTTGGTTGAGATTGTTGAGCATGTACTTGTCATAGCATTGGAATTCTCCGGCACCATTGTGCTCGGTGTTGCTTTTGGCGGGGTGGTGGTGGGATGGGTACCGGAGCTCGCCATCTGGTCCAAGGCCTACGGATACACCCTGTAAACATACGAGACGATGTAAATCACCGAATATAACATCTTTTTCCATGATATGTATAAAGTTATTGAATCTTATTCTATCCACATACATTTGACTTGTAAAATTCGAAAACTCTTACCGTAATTGTGGATCCCAGGAAAGGCAAGAACGCGCACTTGAAACTCTCACAGAACTCCCCGTACACCTCGACCGGAGTCTTCCCATCTAAAACAGGAACATCATCCACACCCAAAGACAGACAACCTTTGTAGCTCTCTCCCGACCGATCCGTAAAGTAAATACTCGGCTCTTTCTCACCGATTTGCGAAACCCATTGTGGAAGTGGAATCTTGCATTCTTCAGATGCGTGGAAACACAGCGAAACGTGAAGCTTGAGCCCCAATTCTTGGACCATCTCAGCAATGGAAAGGTACCCTTCCCATTGATACTTACCACGGCCTTCGTTTTCAGCAACTCCCCACCATATTGGCAGCTCTACACCTTCCACACCTAACAATTTCAGAGCTTTAAGGCCCGTAGCAATGGCTCGTGCGTGCCTTATAGTGTTGCAGTCGGAAACGGCAGCCAGAGGTAGCCCAACGTATAATTTGACGCTGTCAATCTGTAATGTGAGACAAAATTGCATCATATATCTCTTCATTCATGAAGTCTTTTAGATAGAAATATGATCAAATAGAGCTGATGTGATTTTATTCAAGGATCATTACCAATAGCCACGTCAGTTTAATCCAATTACCAAAAAAACTCTTATATTTGAGAATGCAGCAACTAAACCACAAATCTTACAGTTGACATAGTAAGATTTTGGCTGTTTTAAGAACACAGAACTGACATCATCACAACTAAACCACAAATTTCTCTTATTTTATCAAGCTCTAAACTATTTTAACACTATAAACAGGGATTCAACCATATATAGCTACATTAAAGCCGCAAAGACAAACAATTCAAAACAACATGGCAAAAAATACCAAACATTTCAGACAACATAAACAAAACACATAAAAACACACATAACAAGTTTTTCCACAGCCAAAAAACCAAACATTTACTAAAAGTCTAAAAGAAAGAACTTACAGCTTTGGTTCTTGTATCTTTTGAAGCCTTCTCAGAAATTACAGCAGCATTACTGGCCCTGACAGTAAAACCAACACCAGATTTTGAATACCATCCCAAGCTCTGAATCTGGCTTAATTTACAGCCCTTTGGGTTACTGTTCTTCAAATTGAAGAATTTAGCATTCAAATTCTTGCTAAAACTACACAACCCAACATCAGCATTTCTTGCAAGATTCAACTGCGAGCTTCCAATTAGTGAAATCTCCATATTTAAGCAAAGCCCAGATGAGAAAAAGGAGTTTGCAAGCAAAAAAAGATAGGATTTTTATGCTGTGTACGCCTCAACGATTCAAGAAACAGAAAAAAGAAATTCTTTTTGAGGTATCTAAGTTCAGAAAAAATGGATGAAAATGTGCAAAGATTGCTCTTTTTTTCCTTGATGGGCTTTGAATTTTGATTTGAAATGAATGATTGGTGTGGAGAAGGTTTTGGTGAATTTATAGCAAAGAAATGAAGTATTTGGATGGCCTTAAACACTCACTCCAAAGAGAGAGTACACGACTGTTAAGTCAGAGTAAAGAAAAGACAGCCACATAATGATTCATACGTAATATTTTCAAGATTAGCAATTTCTTTGTTTTAATTTTGGATTAATTTTAGGACATTTTTCATTCGATTATCTTATATTTATACCTAATTATAATATAATCTATTTAAATTAAAATATTATATTAAGTAATCTTTATAAATTATAAATTTAACAATACAATCCTTATAGTCACAGATTAATTAGAAGATAACAAATTTAAGAATATTTTTAAAATAGCATAACAGAATCCTAATAGACATGATGAATCATACAAACCCTCAAAAGTTAGGAATAAATATATAATTTCTCAATATAAATAAATTGTTTTGTAATTAAACTTAAATAATATAAATTTCCTTTAATGTTATCCCAAGTGAGATAAACACATAAACAAGGGGGGAATGGATAATTTTGTAATCCATTTCATGATTCTTGATTTATTCGAATTTTAATTGGATTCGGACAAAAATAAGAGCCCCAAACTTGAGATCACGGAAATATATTTTGTGGATATTAAAACATGGGAAAATAAATAAATAGGTGGTCCATCTCTGGCCAAATGATTTTTAATATATGAGCACCCTAAAAAAAAGTAAAAGATTTTCCACTTTTGAGGATAACATAGCCTAACACGTGTCAGAAACTCAGTTGCCAAATGACTAGCTGCTGACTCAGTTTTGATTCATGGAAATTGTGTGCACATTATTCATTACAATTTTTGACTGAAAATTTTCGACCCCATGAATTATGGAAGTAGAAATTGATTGTTTTATAAACCTATAATCTCAAGTTTGTGACAAAATGAGGTGGAAATGAATGTGGATAAGGTTTTATACTATTATTTAGCATGTGTTTATTTATTGGGTGATCATATTCATGGCACGGAACAACTTGGTTGATACGTTGTTGGATTTAGGATATTAGTATTATTGTATTAAACTTATAATGATAATCCCATAATTTCTTTTAATCATGGTTTTAGCAAAATTAAATGATTTGATGCGGGACTTCGACTCAAGAAAAGGTATCCGGTAGTGAAGAATATTGTTAATTTGTTATTCTTCAACCGTGAGATTAATTCAAAGTTATTATATCGTCAATTTTTCAAAATTTGATCGCCTAAATTTGTTGTCACTTTCGCCAAATTAACTCATAGTTATTATATTGCCAATTTTTTAAAATTGTTTTATTGAAATCCGCCCAAATTTGTTATCACTTTCGGATCTACCGTCATCTTCGCCACTCTTCCAATTTACTATCATTCTCTTAGATTTAGCGGATATCTGCTCTGTCGCTGGTTTTTTATGTTGCAAAAACAATCTGCGTGTTTTCTTTTTTTAGTTAGGATACAAAGATGATTTGCGTCTACTTTTTTTTTCTTTCGTAGTTACATTTTTTTTTTGTGTCTTGTATATGAAAGTTTTTCTATCTCGTATGGAAGTTTAGTTATTTTCATTAGGATCAATTTTATTTTTTTCTAGTATTTTCTTTATGCAACCCATTCACTCGAAAATTTCAGCTTGTGTTTATTCATTCTAACTTTGGCTTGCGGTATTTCGACCTTTGTCGTGTTGATTGTACCACCTAATTTTATTATATGATTCAAAAGAAAAATAATTTCTTTTAATCTAATCTCAACGGTGATATAATAATCCCCACCATCTATATTAATTATATATGAGGCAACTAGATAGTAAAACATATAATTTAAATAAGAAATTCAAAACCCATTAGACACCTCACTGTTTTCTTTTTTATTTTAATTTATTTTAGTGAAAGAAAATTTATGTGTACGGATTAAATTATAAATATTCTTAATCTAAATAAATGCAACAAATTAGGAATTAAGTGGTCCAACTCATTAAGATTAGAATCCAATTTTTCACAAGGTGCAATTAAAATAATTATTTTATATATAAAGAATATCAATAAAGATGACTAAAATTAAAATTTTAATTTATTATTATCCAAGAAATGCTTCCAAATATTTCCCAGCCTAACATACAACACCATCCAAATTCTGATATGATTGAAGCCTAAGCTTCCAGAATTTCAGGTAAAGAGTTAAGAGAGAGATCCAGATATCTGTAAAATTCCTAATCCGATTATACAAGCACCCTCACCCAATTGAGCCAATCGAATGAAAGACTAATCTACTGATGGAGTTTTCAGGGACCTCTTCCAATGGAATTTTCAACATCCATAATGCTTGAACTCGTGATAATTAAACTCAAATCCTTTTCCACTTGTGCCACTAGTCGTTGGTTGATTCAGTAATACTGAGCTGAGGAGGTTTACACTAATCTCATAAAGTGTCAATTACTAGAGGAACGTTGATACATATAAACGACTCTTCATTCTAATGTAAAACAATCATTTGAAAAGAGGAAATCACATCCAATAACCAAACAACCCTAAAGGAAAAATATAACACAAAACATGAACAGAAATCAAATAAAAATCCCTCTCTTCTTTTTCAGGTTTCCCCACTCAAGTATTTTTTGAGTTCGGGGTATTGTAGAGACTCATTGTGGGATTGATCCTCCCAACTCAATTGCTCAATTCACAAGGCCCGATTTGAATCCAAGACCTTGCTTAAGGGATCTAGTGGAATCATTCCTCTAGACAAGCCCGATATTTGGCAAAAAAAATCCCTGCTACATGCGAACAAAATCCACAAAACCTTCGACAAATGGCATATAAACGAGTAACCGAGTCTAACCTCTTAATTTCAAGGCTTCATCAATGATATTACACTTATGTCGAGAAATGTGGCATTAACATACATAAGAATGTTCCCATGATTCCAGAAAAAAGAAGGAAATTAGAAACAAAGAAATACGGAATTAAAGTAAAACTTTTACCTCTTAGTCGGAGTTCAATGGTTTTCCCGGCACAGATATAACACACAACTTTGCAAAGTGATTGCACCTCCATGTGTTGATCCGGCAGCAGCAAGTGTAGGATAATAATGCTATATTTTACATGTAGTGGTATCTTTTTTACTCGTTATTTCTTGTTGAAGTCTTGTCTTTTCGGTGATCCTTCTTTGATGACTTCTTTCTTCTAGCAGGATCCACCAGTGGTCCAGACCAAGTTTGAATTGGATCTTTGGAATATGAGAAATTCATGGAAGTGAAAGGGACATCAGGAGGATCGAATGTTGGATCGATGTGATGGGACGAACCCAAAGGATAACCAATGCCTCCATCTTGGTGTGGAGGAGGAAATTTTTCGCTTTTGCTCTTTGCATTTGCATGGGAAATAAGGCGGCGTCTCTGTTTCATAGGGGCAAAGAATTATTACAGTAACGTCCAGAGAACAGTTTGTACTCAAATCTTTAACCTTTCCTAATTTCTTTTGCATAAATGGGTGGTGGTATTCAAATTCCCCAATAAATTTATATCAGATTAATTGAATTTCAATTGTAAAAAGGTTTTTTTGGTAGTTTTGAAACCAAGAGGAGATGTACGTCCAATTACACAAGTTTCGGGTAAGGTAAAACAGATATCGCAGAAGATTCTGGAAAGCAGCAATATATACACAATATATATTAAAAGGCTTACATCAATATTGGCTTGAAGCTCAGCATTGGCTTCAGGAGCAGGCATTGCCCGTATTCCCCTATCCCGTGGGCGAGTTTTCTTCACATCAGCATGAGCTTTACCAGCAGCTCTTAACCTGTGATCACATAACTCATCTCAGGTTTTAACCGAACTGTAACTAATCTCACAATAGATCATCCACCTGATAGTAGAAAACAAACATAGAAAAAGAAAAACAAAAAATGATTTGTTTTATTATCCATACCTTCGAGCTTCTTCGTCACGACGCTTAGCATCCATCTCTTTACTTGGTGGGTACTTTGGAAGGCTGGAAGGATCACATGCATAAGGCTTGGTCGTGAAGAACTGCAATAATAAAAGAGAGAAACAAATAAAGTTACAACCTATAACAGAATTTTCTTTAAGAAAAAGTTGCAAAAGGCACCGTATCGGAGTATAATATCATAGAAAGGTAGTTAGAGCCCATTTGCATATATTCTCGCATAATATATGCAAATGGGCTCTAACTACCTTTCTATTTATACACAGAGAAAGAGAAGTTACTTCGCTGTTAAGTGCAGCTGTAGCAGTTAGACGGTCACTCGGATCAATTGCAAGTAGCGTATCAATCAAAGACAATGATGACTGGGGAAAATCTTTAAATGTCTCCCGAATGCATCTCTTATATGATTGTTGGGGTTTGAATATTGTTGCATGAGGAAGCTTCGACTTTTTCCAATATTCCTCTGATGGAGAACCGCATAGCTTGAAAATCCTATGCAGCTGCTCCACCTACACCACAACTTATAATATTCAGTTACTGCTACAAAATCGGTAGCAATATACACATTCATAGCAGGGATGGAGCCAAGATACTTTATTATTTTTTAATCTCAATTACATTACAAACCTCAATAATATAGTATATTACTTACAAGCTTGCTCCCTTGTTTTTTCTAGTTACACAAATTTACTGTAGGACTTTGCGAAATTACAGTTGGTACCCAAATATTTGAAACAATTACAACCCAATCCCTAAAAGGTTTTAGAAATTATACGCACCACTCTCCAATATAGGGTGGTTTTGTAATTTCAAACATTTTTAGGTAGTGATTTGTAGTTTCTTCTTTGGCAGGGTGTGGGTGTGCAAGTAAATTAATTTATTTCAGTATTTTCACAGAGTGTATCAACGGTGATTTTGTTCAGGAAAAATTAGAAATTTTCATGATAATAAAATTTACCTCGGTTCTCCCGGTCATTATGGGCTTTCCAGCAAATAGCTCAGCTAAAATGCAGCCAGCGCTCCACAAGTCTACACCTACACCATACTCTGTGGCACCAAGAAGCAGCTCTGGTGGCCTATACCACAACGTAACTACACGACTCGTCATCGGCTGTTTGCTATTAGGGTCAAAAGTGGAAGCCAATCCAAAATCAGCAATTTTAAGAACCCCTCCATCATCAATGAGGAGATTTGACCCTTTAATATCACGATGCAACACATGTCGGTTGTGGCAGTGTTCAAGACCAGACAACAGCTGATGCACGTAGCATTTTACCTACCACGCCAACCGTATCATGCAAACATAAGAAAAAATTTATGAAAATAAGCAAAAGATTCAGGAACAAAATCAAGACAATTAACCACAATGAGCAAAAGTCATATATTATATCTTAAACTGCTTACTGCGACTATGAGTATTACATCACAAATTTGAGAACACCATCCGTACATACAAAAACAATTTTGAAAAGCTAACTAAAAGTTTGAATTATAGCTCATTAAACAATAAAATGGAATTAAGTTATACAGGAGCTATGTGTAATTACGAAGTCATACTTGAGGCTCGGTGAATTTAATTCCAGGGCTAGAAGCAAGGCCAGCCAAATCGTGCTCCATATAATCGAACACCAAATACAAACTACATGACATTCTTGACGTCGCCAATCCTTGCAATTTCACAACATTTGGATGATCCAAACGGCGCAAAATCAATATCTCCCTAGCCATAAACCTCACGCTCTCGGGCTCCAAGTTATCAAATCTAACCTTCTTTAACGCGACAATCTTTCCCGATATGGCATCTCTAGCTTTATACACATTACTATAAGTACCTTGTCCAATCTAAACGCAGCCAAAAGGGAAACAAGAAAACATATTAGCCCACGAATTAAAATCTTTCTAAAACAAACAATAAAATGGAAAACAAATTTAAAAGCCCCTCGCCTTA
This sequence comes from Lippia alba, assembly GCA_037834125.1. Lineage (NCBI taxonomy): Eukaryota > Viridiplantae > Streptophyta > Magnoliopsida > Lamiales > Verbenaceae > Lippia > Lippia alba. The sequence continues at coordinate 5,795,506 of JBBMKE010000011.1, read as the reverse complement.
TCGATCTTCTCAAATGAATCGGCCCTACGAGGGGTCCATCCATTTATTGCCTCTCCAGCCACAGCAGAGAGCCACGAAGGCCATCCCGCTGCTACTTGCTCTCCATGTATGTGCTTCGGAGGGTTACTTAGTCTAGGATTCGGTCTAGACCTCCTTCTCTCACCTCTAGCACGTGGGGCATTTTCCTCCTTTCGTTCTTCGTCTTTCTTGTGGGCCACGCCGTTCTGAACTTCAGTAACACCACCATCACCACCACCTCCTCCTCCTCCAACTCCATCTCCCTCCTTCTCAGATTTACTTACCGAACCAACGGCTACTTTATCTCTCCTTCTCGATAAATCATTCTCTCTTTCACCTCCACCTACCTTAGCTCCCCTGCCTCCGACTACAACATCACCACTAGGCGGAGCGGCTGCGTGACTCTCTTTCCCAAAAACACACCCCATTTCTCAACAAACCATAACCTCATTTCTCACCACATAACAAACTCTTGCACCACATTCAAAACCACCCTTAAAAAAATACCACCAATCCAAATAAAAATCCAAGAAATTAGAAAGATTCTACTTCTGCAGCACAACAGCAGCTTAAGTTCCCAAGCGGGCCAAGCGGATCAATCAAATAAACCAAACAACCTGAAGAAATTCACAAGAAAATTCAAATTCATGGAAACAAACCAAACAACCTGCAACTAATCCGCCGTACAAAAGCTCAGATGCACACTTCAAAACGAATTAATCAAGAACCAACTATTCCGGGAAAAGAAAAACCCTAAAACACTGGTGCCCACATAAACAGATGTAGGAATAATTGACACCCCACAATTCGAGGAAGTCAAGAATAACAAGCCAACATGACAAAACATACCTACAAAAGGCAAAGACAATAGTATAACAGTACGAATTTCGCTGAAATATTTTACTGGGCCTTCCTTTTCTGCTTCCCTTGTGAGATCGAAGCAGAAATCAGACAGTAAACTAAAGCTTGCAAAGTAGAATCCTGACTTTCCACGTTGGTCAGGAAAATCAAGAAACAATTGACAAAAAAAAAAGGAAAAAGATCAAATCTTTGGGTGTTAGTGTGAAAATGTCAGTGGGGAAAGATGATCAAGCTGCAGATCTGTGCTTGAGAGTGTACGATTTCTGCATAATTTTTCAGAAATGAAATTAAATTCTTTACTTGGAAGAGAGAGAGAGAGAGATTGAATCCCTAGAGAGGGAGAGGGAGAGGGAGAGAGAGAGAGAGAGCGTGTGGATATTGACCCGGAGAGAGAAAATAAAACAAAATGTTTTACTTGCACTCTTGCAGGTCAAATTAATTTCTTTTTATTTTTTTATTTCAAAGTATGTTTATTTTTATTTTGTTTAATATTTAGTTAAACGAAGGGGGTAGATGGTGGTAGAGATATATTTACATAATTGTAGAAGAAATTCAACTTAATATGTAAGTTTAGTAGCTTAGTAGTAAGTATTGTACTTGTGAACAAATATATTACGGATTTTTATAGGATATAGCTCAGCTGTTATTGAAATAATTGATTTATTACGAGGTATAAGGTTTGAATCTCACGATGTGTATAGTGGAAGTATCATTCTTGAGCTCAATATATATTTTAAGGGTCGACTTTTTATAGGTTGTTCCCTTAATTGAATCGAATATCTGATTTATATCTCCCAACTATTTCGTCGGCTTTAAGGATAAGTTCTTGTAGGTTCACTCCCTTAGCAAAGCCATTGAGAATTTGATTTACATCCCCAGCTACAACATATGTTAATGATTTAAGTTTATTGACTTTTTAAAATTGAGTTTCATTAAAAATTATGAATTCGAGTTTCATTGAAGGGTGTTTGTGTAAGTATTAAAAGAAAAACTCAATACATTTTTTAGAAGTAAATAACGACAAATTGTAATTATATGTATGTTCATTTAAATATTAGTAATTATTTTAACACTCAGTTATCTCATTTTATAAAGCTGTGTGTAATATAGGTGTAAAACTAATTATTATAGTAGATGTTTAAAAAAATGATAAGTTTGATCTTATTATAGAATTGTTTTTTGTAACAAATATTTTCTAGTACAATCTCATTTATTTTAATATTTAATAGCTATTTATTTGATTAAAATAAAGTCTAGTTTCAATTAAAGAATTGTGACAATCTTATTGTCTGTTTGTGAAACGACATAACTATGACAAAATTGACATCATTTTTGTTATTTCATCACTCTCACTTTATTTCTTTTTACCCACTCCTACGCTAAAAGCACAATCAAACAAAGAGGTAACGCCTAAGATACGCTCATAGGCGTGTAATTTATTAAGAATTGTGGCGTAAAATCAATCACGAAAAACCGTAAAAAGATAATGATTTAATTGTTCAATATTATAATATTTTATTGGTCAAATTTTATGATTTAATTATTCAATATTATAATATTTTATTGGTCGAATTTTAAAATATACAACTATTATTAATAAGGTTTAATCTGTAAGCATGACCAATTATGAATAAAAAAACAAAAGCAGATTGAAATTTACAAAGCTACAACAAGAGCTCCGTGTGCTGCTAATCCGAGCGCAACATTCAAATATATATCCTGCATTCATTCATCAAGGAATTCCTAATAGGTTAAGTTTTGAAGACAATACCAATAGGCCTTCCATCTCCCAGATTATTTTCGTGTCTTCCACCTATTTTATTGTCTATTTTGATTTTATGTTTCCGTAAGATATATACACAAAACATCTTTGGATCATAACTAAAATCTCTCACTTTCTAAATTTACCTAATATCAATAAATCGGTCTTTACCTCGTATGAATGGTTTTAAATAAAGTTTCTTTTGAAGTAGATAAAAGGACTATTCAATTATAAAAAAAGTTTCTAAGATAAGTGTCATGTTCGACAAGTATTCATTAATTATTAATCAAGAGAATTTATTCTTTTATGGTTTAATTCGATTCGAATTCTTAATGAAATACAAAAATAAAGAAATTTTCTATGAAAAAGAAATAAAGAAATATATATATATTTATAGTATATAATTTATTTATACATGTGATATTTAACTAAATATACTATTTAGCATGATAGTAAGTACAATTAAATTTTGTTTATTTTTAATGCGATATAATTTTCAAGTTTTAATGGAAAAATGATTTATACTAAAATATTTATATGTGTATTTAGATTAATAGGCTCGAGAGTTTTGAATTATATCTATACATAAGTAGAAGTTGCAGTGGTTTTATAAAAATAAATTCGATTTCTAAACTCGAATAATTTAATATTTTTAACGTGTTGAAACGGGTAAAACTTACCATCCCCGTTCATGGGATTAATAGTTCATGTCTTTATATAATGTTTAATACTAAATTAATTATAATGATAAAGTTAGGTATAAACAGGTCAATGATTCTAAAAATTATTTTTTATAATTTAAATAAATTGGTGGTCTATGTGAGACTCCTAAATTAATTTCTTACACAATTAAGACTCTTATTATGGTGGTCTATGTGAGACTCCTATATTAATTTCTTATGGTGTTCAATTATTAGCCTACAAAGTATGTTAAGTTTCATTTTTTTACATGATTGTCATAGTTCAATTTGTTCAAATTTGCTTTTGATTGAAACTTTAATGAATTGAAGTGGGAAAGAAAAATATTTTGAATTTTCTTTTACAGGATTCCCCATAACTTTTATTTTTCAAAAAATATCAAATATAGATAAGCCACAAGAGTTGAGGACATGACATGTAGCTAATTTATCAATATTTTTTTCTGGAAAATAAAAGAATCTTCACGACTACTAGTACTAACTAATAAATTGACTAATATTATAAAATATTAAAATGTGTCTCCATATGGTCAGATTTTTTGAAGCATATTGATGAGAGTCTTAGCATGCTTGATATATTAAACGTGTTTCATTATATATATAACTATATAAAATGTATTTAACACGATTTCAATTTAGTAGTATAAAATTAAACGTATTTATTACTTTAATACAATACAGTTATTTTGTTATATTCGAACCCGTATTATATTTTTTCTTTATTTTTTGAACACAAATTTTTATTTGTGTATTTGTTCTATTATATTTTTTCTTTATTTTTTGAACATAAATTTTACTCACATATTTTAGCAATTTAGTCTCTTCCACCTCCATTGAACTCTCAAATTCTTTTCTTTTTTATTTACTCTATATTAATATACGTATGTTCAAGTGAGGATTTTTTTTATCTCGAAATTCGGATAATAAACCCAGTAATCATTTGTACCAATTCGTATTACTTATTTATATTTAATTCTTTTCTCTCAATTTATTCAAATTTAATATTATTTTATTTGTTTATAAAAAAATATAATTATATTAAAAATAATTATTACTTAATTAATAATATAACATTTTATTTAATATTTTCTTTTGCATACACATTTAATTTGCAGAATCACTAGTTATAAATATTATTAATTTTGTTTTGGTAAAACATAAATATTATTAATGGGTTAACATGGACATTGACACAAATATGTCAACTTCAAAATATGTACAACTCCAACTACATCAAAACTATAAAATTCAAACATAGTTCATCCATAAATGACAAAAATATTATATAATTAATTGCATAGTATCATTATTATTTATGCTCAATTCATTTTAAATGTTTTTCAACTACTCCAAAAATAAATATATAATTGTGTGAAAGCCCCCAACCCATCTCTTTGGATAAAAAATTTCAAAGTTAAACGTAAAGTCAAGGGCATTAACTTTTGAAGCTAACTCTAACCTAATTCAACTTATACGAGGTTTAACTTTGTCCTAATGCATAATCAACATCTTAAAAATCATTTTTACAATCACCCCAAATTATTAAAAAACTCATGAAACCATTTTATAATTTAAAAAAAAAATCAATGTTATTCCTCAACTATTTTCAATAAAACTTGAACACGCGTGATCTAGTTTATAGGCGTAGATAATATTCATTACATTTAATTGGTTAAAAGCTTTAATTTATAGCTTCAACTTGAATTTCGACTTACTTGTAGTTGACTTATAAATGATTATAATTCGAGGAGCTGAAGATTGTAATTAGAGAAAAAAATAACTTATCCTTATACTATGACTTTGATTTTTTAATTTTTTGTGGTTAATCCCATACATTCCCTGTCTTTTGTGGGGTTTTGCACTTTTCCCTCTATTATTTGAATTTTGATAATTTTTCTTTAATCTTTGTAATATATCACATTCAATCTCTTTAAACAAACTTTAACAAAGAAAATCTTTACAAATTTGATTTCAAATGTATATTATATATCCAAGTGAAGATCCCAATGCAAGTAACACAACAATGATTTCGAAATTAAAATCTGATAACTGACGAAACAAAAATCATTGATCAAAGATGATGCACGAAGAACAAATCTTTTGGTGGCTAATTAATTAGGTCGAGCTGGGTATGAGCTTTGTTCTCCTTTGTGAGGCGAACATGATGACGGTGGTCTTAAAACTTGAGTTCTAGTGACGGAAGAGAAAATCGACGGTCAAAGTTTGTTCAAAATAACTAAGTGTGATATTTTTCAAAGGTTAGGGGGGAAATAACTAAAATTCAAAGAATAGGGGGGAAAGTGCAAAAACCTAAAGGAAATGGGGTGTTTGAGATTAGTCCAAT
>JBBMKE010000011.1:5777969-5789723 GCA_037834125.1 Lippia alba | reverse complement strand
GAAATAACTAAAATTCAAAGAATAGGGGGGAAAGTGCAAAAACCTAAAGGAAATGGGGTGTTTGAGATTAGTCCAATTTTTTGTTATAACTTTAAAAATGTTTCATATTATCATATATACATTGTAAGAATTCTTAAATTGTCATCTCAGTTGATTCGGTGTTAAAAATTAATACATGTATTATTTTTTAGTGAAAAATTAATAATTTCCGATGAAAAGTAAATTATGTGTTAATACCTAAATGACCGATATGACAACATGAATTTTTTTACCAGGTATCCATAATAGTTTGAAATATTTGAAAATTCTAATAAATAGTTGCAGAAATAGTCACATTAATTATAAAGGATAAGTTGTTTTATCCTAAGTAGTTATCGAAAACATTTTTGCATGCAGACTATAGACCGAGATAAATACATAATAATAATAATAATAATAATAATAATAATAATAATAATAATAATAATAATAATAATAATAATAATAAGTGAAAAATAACCATGTATTACCCCAAGTTTAACGAAAACGGTTGAAAATGTTATGGGAGCAAACTACAGGGACTAAATTGTGTACAAACCCTTAGTTCAGAGAGCGTAGTTACAATTACGACATTACAAGGCACCCATATGTAATTAACGGATTTTTCTAACACCAGATTTTAATTATTCCCATTTCAAACCTCCTCGAATATATCGAAAATTCGGCAATTGCCCCTGAAAATGTCTTTTTGTTCCAAATTTCTCCACTCATTTGATCACTTCGATTCTATCAATTGAATTAGGGCAATGAGTTCAACCAATTTCTGCACCATTTCCACCTCCAATGGCTACCAGAAGCCGGAAAAGCTGTTTTCAGCTTTTTTAAGCTGCAAAGATTCAGCTGTTGCTTCTCCGTCGTTTGCTGGGGGGTTCAATTTTGCCGCCTTCAAGCAAATTCGTTTATCTGGGCCGTGTTCTATGCGCATTCCGATTGCAGTCAGAGCTAATGCTTCTTATGTGAACGGTACAAAAATTGGTGTTTTTCTGTGTTTTTTTGGGGGGTTATGCGGGATTTATGTGTTTTTTTGGCTGTTGGCAGTGAGTTTCTTAGTTTGGTTGTTATATTTAGGTGAATGCTGTTGGAATTATGTGATTTGTGATTACATATGCTTTCAGTTTTTAGTGTGATTATATTGTGTTTTCATGGATTGTTTGTTTTCTTGTTCCTATATGATTATGTTCATCTGTCGGTGACACACACACATAGTACATAGAGATGTTTGTCAGTGGGGATTTTGGTAATTATGTGGGATTCTTGAATCATTTTTGTATATTGTGAATATTATACGTGAAGATTGATTATGACGGAGTTGCATTGCGTTGCATCTCTACTTTTGTGGTGGTTGTGGTGATTGGTTGGTTAGTATTTGAAGTGAATTAGATTTCTTGGTTAAGGGAGTATGCTGCGGGATTATACAGTGTTTTCTAGTGTACATACTTTAAATTGTGGTAACGATGATAGTTATTTCGGTGTGGTATTTTTTCGCTGTGTAAATGATTGTGGAGTAAAAGTAATGATGAAGGTGATTGAGTTAATGTGAATGTTCTTGATGAAGGTGCTTCTAATGAGGAAGTGGCAAGCTCTTCAAGTGAAGTTGGAGCTCATGACCTGTTGATTGTGGGGCCTGGTGCTCTAGGGCGTTTAGTAGCTGAAAAATGGCGAGAGGTACTTTTAGTCCGAGTATATCTACTTGAACTGCAATTTGATACAGTTGATGTTGTCAATGCTGTTATGTCTAATTTCGATAGAGAAGATACGTTTGTTGCAGAGGTCTTGATTGGAAGAATGTTCTTGGACTTAAGTGTTTAATATCCGGCACCGAAAATTATGTTGGAATAGGGATAGTAATTCCATAAGATTTTCAATGTTATGTTTATTAGGGCATTTGGAATTCTATTGTGTATATGAGATAATCGACATATATGCTTAGAAATAATTAGTTCCTTTCAATTTCAAAAAATTACACGTACCTCCCTGTTATTTATTTCCATATTTTAACTTTCCCCATCTATCATTCACTAGAAAATCGATAAATAATGGTTGTGTTAAACTTCGTGACTTCTCCATTTTCTTTATGTATGGTTTTATATAGAAGTATTTTTTGATAAGTTTTGTAGTTCTGATCAAATTTGATGCACAATAGCAAGTATCTGAATTCTGAACCAAGGTGGGCAAGTTTGTGTAGTCTATACATTTTATTAAGTGTGGAGTCCAAATTTGGTTAAATAGGTATGACATGTCTTTGTTTTTTTCAATTAGTTTACTAAATTAACCTCTTAAAATATGTATATGCAGACACAACACACACACACACACACACACACAAATAGAGCTGCATGGAAGGATAGTCTTTTGACTGTATATGCTTAACACAATACTGAATGATGTGAATGTTTTACTCTGGCAGGAATATCCGACAGCTCAAATTTATGGACAGACAATGTCGGATAAGCATCATCGTGAGTTGCTGCAACTGGGGATCATTCCGTCTCTTACTCCCATTAAAGTCAAGCATAAGTTCCCTTACGTTATTTTCTGTGCTCCTCAACCGGGAAATCCCATTTATGATTTTGATGTGAGGTAACCACATGAATACGCTACCTATATTACTTGTTCGTCAAGATTCTTTTACCCCTTGCCATAGATAATTTATGTAAGGGACATTGATTTGAATAATTTATTTTACAATTTGTATAGTGAAGCAGTTCGAAATTGGAATCGCAAAGGTTCGTTCCTGTTTACTTCAAAAGCCTTTCTCTACGAGTGCTATGATGGTGGAGATTGTGATGAGGTACGTATTCAAAATTGAGGTACTAATCTGGGGAAAATTACATCTGCTACCCCTGAGTTTTAGGGTGCTTACAAAATAATCCCTTCGGTATTATTAATAAACTGAAATTAGTGCAAAAACATCCTAATGGAAAATTCGCCTGCCCGAAGAACTTTTTTTGTAGTACACTAAACCTGAGGGGTTACCTTATTAATTTATCAGTACATTCTGTTTCATCTGAACCATTCATTGATATATTACTGTTATTGATTGGCTCTTTGTTGTTCTATAGGATACTCCGGAAGTACCACGTGGTACATACCGTGCAGCGGATGTGCTACTTAAGTCAGAAGAGATTGTGTTGAAGGCTGGCGGTTGTGTTGTTAGACTGGCTGCACTTTACATATCCTTTTTCAAATTTTGATTGTAAATAATCTCTCTAGCACTGTGTTTGGATGGATATTAGGGAGGAAAAGAAAACAAAATGACGAGGATAAATGCATTTAGTTGCTCAGAAAAAGAGGAAAAGAACCAAAAGGAGAAGTTGAGCGAAAAATTCCCTTTTCCTCAACAAATTGTTAGGAAAAGGGTGAGAAAACCATAAAACCCCACAATTACATTTTTCATTACTCATAGTTATCTTGATCCGTCACTCAGTTCACTCCTATTAACTAATTTCATCATATGTAGGAGAATTATTTTCCTCACTAATTTTTCTTAACATCCAAATGAGTTGAGGATTTTTATTTTACTTTTCATTTCTTTCCTTAGTATTTTTGATCCTTAGCGAAATCCTCAAAACAAACATAGAGTAAAAGACACTGTCATGTTAAAGTGATTACATAAACAACCTTCCTTAACTTGCAGTACAAAGCTGATAAAGGTGTTTACAGAAGCTGGCTGGAGAGAGGTACGGTTGGGATTACGCCAGATCACATCACTAACTTAATACATTATGAGGTGATTCTCTCTCTCTCTCTCTCATATGCTGTTGAGAGTTTGGAAATACTCCCATATTGCAAATGCTGATGCCATAGACGGATTGAGTTGATTTTCCAAATATTCCCATTTGCCTTATTCTTTCTGACTTTTCCGTGGACAAGGATGTCCTTGGGAAATATTTCAATATTAAGAGGGATATGTTTGTAATGATTAGAGTTTGTGAAGCAGCCAAATGTAGCTATTATTAATAGTATTGTCTACCTCCTACTTTGAAATTCTACTATTTGAGGTCTTATCAGATGCTTTATTATAGTAGATTGTGATGATTGCATATCTTGCTTCATTACGCAAGTTTAATTAATTCAATATTTTTGTTAATCCTTGCAGGATGCAGCTTCACTTTCATTTACCATCTTGAAAAAGGATTTCCGTAGCCGAATCTTTCTTGGCTGCGATAATAACCCTTTATCCAGGTTAACATCTTCAACAAGTAAATTTAAATATAAAGTTTTTTCATCTTTTATGTATCGAAAGAATAACGTAAATAATGTTTCTATGTTGCCTTGTTCTTGTACCTTCTCAGGCAGGAAATGATGGATTTGGCTAATAAGAGTGGGAAATTTGCAAAGAAATTCAACGAATTTACTGGTAAGATTGCCTCATTTTAATTTGTAATTTGTACAGGGACAATTGCACAGACATAACCTGAGGTTTGACCTAATTACACAAACTTCCCCTTATCCTTCCCCCGAGGTTGACAAATAGCAAAAACTTCTCCTCACCCCCCTCGAGCTTTGGCCGAATGTGTGCTATTATAGTCATAAATTCAAATTCAAAGTGTCAACGACAAAGTAGGGCATCAAAATTAGAGATGATATTGTCAAAATTCATTGATCTAAATATAATATAAATTCCTGTGATAGGGGAAGTTTTTGTAGTTTCTCAAACCTTAGGAAAAGTTTTGTGTATTTATGTCAAACTAAGGGTGCCTCTGCTTAATTATCCCAGCTGTAAGTTCTCTTCTTCAATGCAACAAATTCCTCATATATCTTTGCTAACTTTTGCCATTTCTTTATTTTGCAGGAGAATTTGATTCTATGGGTAAGAAACTAAACAACTCGAAAACTCGTGCTGAATTAGGATGGGAGCCCAAATTTCACAGTTTTGAACACTTCCTCAAGAGTCTCTGAGAATTTCCCGTCGTCTCTGAGATCTTTTTGTAGCTAGAGGTGTATGTCGATCATTCATACCGGAATTTTGTCTCAGTGGACTCGTATTTATGATTAGATGCCTGCAGGTTATCTTGATGTGATGTCCCATTAGTCTTGAGAATTTAGAATTGAGCCATAATCTATTTGTTGTTTGGCATCTTTGGCTTGTACAAGGATTGATGACATTGTTGAAGTTCTTGAACTCTAATATAGAATAATGTACCATTAGTCAATTAGTATCTTTGGAGCAAGAGATTGTTTGGAAGAAATAAAACCTTTGTGTATTATACTGCATTTTGCCTCTTTTTATCCCAATTTGAGAGTATTCGAAACAACTTCAGATTATTTTAAGCAGATATAGCTAGAAGCTTGAAACGCCTACTAGGTCTTAGGTTATTATAATAAATAAATACATAATTTACTTAATTTAATGATAAAACCCTGTCATTAGGTTTGTCAATTTCACTGTTATTTGGGGTCTATACGCTATGCGAATTCGTAAATCGTAAAAAATTGAGTGGAAAAACATATTATAATGACAGAAAACAGAAATATCTTTTAAACAGTTACTGATATTATACTGCGAGTGACGGGACCAAAGGGGGGGCATGTAGTGATCCTGCCCTCCCCTAAATTTTTGAATTTTTTAATTTTTGTACGTATATATTTGATATATGAATATTTTTATTTCTTAATTTTTTTATATTCTAACTTTTCATGTTCCTAATTAAAGGTTTTGCTCCTTTATTTATAATATTTTATTTTTATTTTTTCAACAAGTTTTAGCTCCGTCCTTATATATTGCAAAACTCCCAAGTCCCAAGCGCAAGTTGTTACTTTTTTGAAAATAGAAGCAGCAAAATAAAGAGACCATTTTCTTCCAGAAAAGATAAAAATTAATAATAAATTTTATCCACTGCAGTTCCAGTGCCTCCAGTTAATCACAATAGACAGCATTAAAGTAGCAGAGTCAGTTGAAACTTGAAAGGAGAAAGCTGTCATCTTTTTCAAGATTTTCCCAAGTAATCACTTGTGTTAATTTCGGAAATGAGTACAAGCAAATTCTGCCTTACGAGCTGCAATGGATTCGTGGGTCGTAGCCAAAAGCCGAAGAAAATGCTGTTTTCTGCTTTTTTAAGCTGTCCCGCCGCTGCTTCTGCTTCTTCTTCATTAGCTTTCAGACAAAGTCGTTTTGCTGGGAAGATTTCGGTGTCCAATACGGTTTTACTCAAAATTAATGCTTTCTCCACCGAGGGTAATCTCTCTCTCTCTCTTGGATTAAAAAGTTTGATTTCTGCAATTATTTGAGATTCTTGAATTTTTTCAAATTTTGTGAAGATTAATGCTGAAATTGTTTGATAAAGTAATGTATTGTGCCATATTGTGCCCGCTAACAGGTAATGTGGGATAAATCCCCAATTATCCATCATATTTTTACATAACTCCCCAATTGGCTGCACGTACAAATTTCACATAATGTATTACAAAAATGTTATAATGCAGTATTTATATCCTATTATGTAGTATAAATCCATGGATTTTGTGGTTCTGGGATCTTTAACTCCCTAATTGGATGTACGTACAAATTTCACATAATATAATACTAAAACGCTCTAATACAGTATTTATATCCTAGTATAAATTCATGGGGAGTTAAGTAAAAATATTCCAAACTGATGGAGAGTTATGAGCGACTGCCCCTTGTGCTTATGAGATTACATCTCTTACTTTGGTAGTTGTCTTGATTGGATGATTAGCATTTGAAGTAAATAAGATGGGAAGTACATAATTTCTGTTTTTGTATGATTTAAGTCTTCATAAGATTGTGGTCTGTTTGTTTGTATGGTAATGGTATATCTTTTTGGGTTCCTAGATTAGTTATAAGCATATGATTGTGATGTAAAGGTGTCGACGAATTGTATTAAGTTAATGTAATTGCTAAAATCATGGTGAAGGTGAGTCAGACGACGATTTGGGAGCTTCATCTTCGGGGGTGATTGGAGCCAATGATTTGTTGATTGTTGGACCGGGCGTTCTGGGACGGATTGTGGCTGAAAAATGGCGAAAGGTATATGTCTATTTGCCAACAATATGATGAATCAACTTCATTTTTCGTTTTTTGTTTTTTCTTTTGTCGCTAACAAATCAACTTATTTGATATATATCTTCTTGGACATGTAATGTGCTAGGCCATAGGAGTGATGTAGTATATAGCTGCTGTAATGTAAGATTTGCAAATTGTCTTTCTGTGTGGATGAATTTATCTATTTTTGTCACTTTTTAAGAATTTTCTACGTTTAGAAGGGGGTATTTGTAATTTTAAATTCATAATTATCGGCGGTGGTGGTGTAACTTATCATTCTATATGCTTAACTGAATACTGATCCATGTCATATTTTACTGTTGCAGGTGTATCCCACATCCCAAATTTATGGACAGACATTGACAACCAATCATCATGATGAGTTAACAAAATTGGGGATTATTCCATCTATTAAGGGACCTCAAGCAACTCATAAATTCCCTTATGTTATTTTCTGCGCCCCTCCATCCCAAAATCCCGATTATCCTGGTGAAGTAAGGTATGCATAAGAATGCTTGCCTTCATAACCTCTTTAAAGGGTGGTTATAAGCCTCATTTAGAGTGTGTTTGCAATAACTTCAACTTTTGGACAAGCTTAAGCTGTAAAACATTGGAGTGGTAATAGTTGTGATTGTTCGGAGAAGAAAGTACAAAAAAACACTTCTAAATAACAGCAAAAGAACCTAGAAACTGAAAAGACCACCTCAACGTGCTTCTAGCTTATAATTTTGAGAGCAGAAGCAAAATAGCACACTGCATTTCTGCTTTTTCTAAGATGAAAGTGGAAAATCACTTTTCTTTTGGAGTATGCTAACACTAACATAATTTGGTAAATGACAGGTATTTACTTTTTTTTTTTTTTTTTTGGTCTATCCTGAACACAAATATCCTAAAGATGACAGGTAAATGACAGGTATCCTAAAGATGCTTTTCTGCTTACCTTATATAATTTATTTAAAGTAAAAATAATATTTCATTTATTTTACACTTTATGAACAGGGAAGCAACTTTGAATTGGAATGGTGAAGGTTCTTTCCTATTCACTTCAAGTTCTGCTCTATATGACTGCAATGACAACGGAAACTGTGATGAGGTATCTGATCAGACATTACAAAATTCTTATGTTCTATTTAATCTGAACCATTCATTGTTACATTGCTGATATAGGATACTTCAGTAGTACCAATAGGGAGGAACCCGAGAACGGATAAGCTACTAAATGTGGAGAAAGTAGTGTTGGAGGCTGATGGTTGCGTTGTCAGATTGGCTGGGCTTTATATATCCTTTTTAAATATTGAATAGTAGAAACTTTATGCAAAAGACATTTGTCAAGTTAAAAAGTAATGGAAATGAGCATATATATATATATATATACATATATGGCTTTCTTTAACTTGCAATACAAAGCAGATAGAGGTGCTCATACATTCTGGTTGGAAAAAGGTAGTGTTGATGCTCGGCCCGATCACTTTCTTAATCTAATACATTATGAGGTCATACTCTATCTCCCTCTCTCTCTCAAATGTTTACAATGTTTACGTGTGTATGGGGAAAAAAAGCTGGTTTTCCTATAGCACTATTAACTTTTATTTTTCAAACTGTTCCATGTACAAGAATGCTTTTGGAATATTTCAAACATGGAGGGTTTTTTTTGTAATAATTTGGAAAACTTTGAGCCCGTCTAGTTCTTAGCTAATATTATTAATTTGTGTAGTGTACGAAATCTAATGTGAAATTAATGTTTCAGCATCTCGTTGCCATACTCTATTTTGCTTCGCGACGCAATTTGAATTAGTTCAATTGTTTTCTCAGGATGCAGCTTCACTTGCAGTCACCATTTTGCAAAAGAAACTCCGTGGTCGAATATTTCTTGGATGTGATAATAACCCTTTATCCAGGTTATCTTCACCATAATGATGAAGAATTTGCTATGGCCTGAAAAAACTGTAAATAGTTTTACTACGTTGCCTTTTGTTATACGTTTTTCAGGCAGGATGTGATGGAATTGGTTAACAAGAGTGGAAAATATAGCAAGAAATTTGAGGGCTTTACCGGTAACATTTCCCTGTTCGGAATTGTGAAGATTCTTCTATGAGCAGTAAATTACTCATGTCTGAGATGAGTTTACAGTTAATTTTCTTTTACAGGAAAAACAGGTCCCTTAGGTAAGAGACTAAACAACACAAAAACTCGTGAAGAATTAGAATGGGAGCCGAAATATCACAGTTTTGCTGAGTTCCTCTCGAGTCTCTGAAGAATTATTCTCTATGACTCATAGCTATGGCTAGATCCATGCAGGTTAGTTTTGTTGCCCCATTGCTCTGAGAGTTTTGCTTTGATTCATAATGTATCAGTTTTTCGATGCATTTGATTCATTCAAGGATTACTATAATTTTTTGAAATTTTGAACTTAAATTTAGATGAATGCAAGTAAACTTGTGACCTTTGTTATTTAAGAATTAATGACTTTGTTGAATTCTTGAACTCAAATGTACATGAAAAAGCAACTTGTTAGCAATTTTTTGTAAGCTTCTGACTTTTGTTATGTTCCCTTTTATGTGCAAGTGACTTTTCGCTATTCAAGAAGTTGCTTCTCTTCTAAAGTATTTGAAATCTTTATATTTGAGATTGAATTGGCCATATATAAATGCATTATTTTTCTTTAGGAGGGGGGTTAACTTTGTCTTCGACCCTTTGTCTCTTTTTTTTAAAATATTTATAATAGCTAATGCAGATTAAATAAATAGTATGGTTGACCAAAAAGGTTAACTCTATTATTTGATCTAATAATTGTATAGTTATCTCAATAACAACCTCCATCACCATATCAAAAAACAAAGGAGAGCAGGTGTAAATATGTACCAAAAATAATAGAAAATGGAAACATGGTACTTTTAAACAGAAATATTGTAAAAGAATACCAATATTATAAGTGGAAATTTGGAGTGACATGCAAAATAAATCGTCCAACAGCCTCAAATTTCATCATCTCTCTCTCTCTCTCTTGAAACTTTCGTCTTAGTGATGCTAATGATGATGGCTTGTTGCTGCTCATCAGAAGATGGTGGTGGTCTAGATTTCATGACCATTTGCTTCTTGATTGTCATTGCTATAGTTCTGATGCTGGTTTTCTTGACGCCGCCTCCAACAGACGGCTGTTATCCTCCGAGACGACGAGTTCTCCTGGTTTGCAGGCGCCCCAGAATTGCATAAAGGTTTCAAGAATGAGGCTCTGATCTTGTTGCTGATCATTGATTCATTAAATGTGTAACTGGTATATTTTCAAGATTCTGATGTCCATTTGTATTTTCTTTGATGATTTGATGAAATGAAATAAAATAATTTGTGTATTTTAATTAATTTGTACCGTTTTTTCTTGATCAATGTTTCCTCTTTACTTTCTTATTCCCATGTTCTTCATCAATTCTAATCTCACCCGGTTACAAGTGTCCTAAGTTTTGAATCCGTGAATATATTGAGACCAAATGTTGAGCTGCGTCTAGAGCCGTCTATCCCAATGTGGTTCAGCCAAACTAGTGTAACGAAGGAAAAATGGTCTATGCAAAATTTAGAAAAAATGACCAATTAAATAGCTATTATACTACAATTGCGCATATTATTAGGTCCGACCAAGTTAGGTTTGGACTAGAAATTTTGTTGTATGTATTAGTGAGTTAACCATATTATCATTGGGTCTGATCGAATCGGTCTTAGACTAGAAACTTTTGCCGCCTCTGTTATGATACCAAAATTGATAATATTCTTATCCTTTTTATTTCTTATTCTCATCAATAGCAACAAAATTGGTTGACGAACTAACAGTCTAATACTGCAGATTAAACTGGTTCAGATTGATAATATTTCAACTAATACATATAGAAATGAAATGAAAAAGCAAAACCACTTCGAAATCATTCTTAGTTCAATCGATCAAATTACACATAACCACCACCAACAAATTATATACACAACAAAACCTAAATTTTATGCTAAATGCTCAAACCAGGACAACACGATATGCACACAACGATACAACCCTTGAATCTTGATCCACAAATAAACAAATTTTAAACCGATTTAACAATTTCATGAGATCACCTAATTCCGGACGAATTACATCTACTATCCCTTAGATTCGATGTACTCACAAGAGAGTCCCTCGATTATCAGAAATTACGATACGAATCCTTAGAGACAATAGATGTAACTCGCCCGGTATTTGTCATCTATTTCGGGATTTTCCTGGACAGTGAACAAACGGAGAGCAAAACAAGCAACACGAGCACGATGGAGGCGAACAAGGCAACAAAGACCGAAGCCCCGACGTGCCTGCAGAATCCGTCATAGACGTTGCAAACTTTTTGCCAGCCGAGGTGGGAACCACCTTTCAAACCGGTGTAAGCAACAGCTCCTGCTGCACCAGTTGCTGCAGCTACAATTCCTAGCAGTAGCTGAGAAATGAAAAAACAATTTCTTGCCATGTTAATATATATATATATATATATATATTTTTTTTTTTCTTGATCTTTTATTGCAAGTTTATTGAAAATATGTGTAGAGTTTAAGGAGATTATTTACCACATCAAATATGATGAAAAGGGATAAGAGTTTAGGACAGAAGCCAGGTTTGAGGAGGGCATAGAAGGATAAGAGGGTGGTGATGATGCTGTACAAGCCTGCAACTGAGAGTGCTGCTACAAAGTATCTGC
>JBBMKE010000011.1:5717953-5737569 GCA_037834125.1 Lippia alba | reverse complement strand
GTGTTGCCTTTATTCGTATTATTCAAAGATTGTCTGTGACTTTACATAAGGAATGTCCTAAGCAGACTATTACATCGACTTTCTAGGGTACTATTCTTAACATTTCTACGATATCCTTCAATCATTTTTTAAATTAAATGTTATGCTTTAAAAGGCCGAAGTTAAAATTATAAAAATTATAAGTTTTCAAAGACAAAAAAACTTAAACAAAAAGCAATAGAATTCTTAGAAAAATAAGTTCAGAAGACTTTTCTTAGACCAAAATTATTACATTTACTTACATAAATAATTAAAAATAAAAAATAAAAAAAAAAGTTTTGAAATCTTTTCATCTCCAACTTATTTATATTTAAAATAAATGGTCATTTATTCGCTATGAATACAAACATGAAAAAATATGATAATATATATTTAAAAATATATATATATATATATAAATAGTATCTAATATAATATCGGAGAAAATATTAAATATAAAATAATAAAATAATATGTTTAAAATCCTCATACACAGGCGATCATGAAATCTCCACACACTTCATAAGCTAGAAGGTAGAAGCTCAAAAGTACTTTTTCGATGTTCACAAACAATGCAATAGTTTCATATTTAAACGACGGTGGATAAAAGTCATAAATGAAATTAAAACTATACTATTAGAATTTAGAAAGAATATATAATGAGGCATGACGAATGTAAACTTTGAAAAATGAACAACACGTGGAACTCATGGCGTTGGGAACAAAAAGTAGGGGCAAACTCATAATTTCGGAAAAGTTAAGGGGCCTAAACGAGATAGAGCACAAATGACAAAACCACTTGGAACAAAACAAATATATAATTATTGCAAAAATTGCCCAAATTGGAGGCCAATGCTTGAATTTGAACCCCAAATATCCAGCATCTTCTATTTAATACAAAACTAAAATATTATGTACTTAGCTAGAACAAATTAAATAATTAATATACTTAAGACACGATAGGTTTTTCGCTCGCCACGTAGCATGGCGTGGAGTCATACCCAACATATACGTGGCACATTACTAAAGACAGAGAAACGACACGTCAATCATCTTCAAAAGGTATGACACATCAGTCATAGACAGCGGCCAAGCTTATAGCTTCGGTGGCCAACAACTCGACTACCTCATTTTGGTACTCATGGTCTCAATGATTCATGGAGTTGCGATTGAATATCCATCGTGATCGACCGCTACATAAAAGGTTGATCGTGTCTGATAAGGTCAGCTTAAGAGGTCGACCACTTTATGGGACCAAAGGTTTGACACACTATCAAAACGCTCACAAAAGTATGATGATACCGTTATTCTGTATGTCACTCATTTGGCGATTGCATTTAATGCATTATTAGTGGGTGTACATAACTCACATACAAATCTTAAGGCTTATAAATATTCACAACATTTACGGTATCAGGTAAGTACATTGTTGTTCACCAACAATGTTTTTATTTTCGAGCAAATACCTAATTTAAATTTACGCGTGATCCTTATGAGATCAGGCTATAAGCCGAAATTTCCACTAAATACAAATTCGAGCGTTTGTGATTGAGATTCTTGCCACCTTAGCGACACCAATTTCAAGAACAATCACATAACTTGTAAATACGTTTTTATGAGCATCCGAATCATTAATAACTTAACTCGTTTGTTTAACATTCTACTTAGCTTAATTAAAAGTGTCAAATTCTAAGTCATATAAAATACAACAAGTACAAAAACTCATTCTAATTCAAATCCAAATAGAACACAATCATCATTCTATTAATTAATTAAACATCTTAATTTAAAATTCACAAGAAATGCAACCGTAATGGTTTGATCTGATTCGAATTCAAATGAGCAGGTTAAAAGCGTGTTAGTTTGAATTTGACATGAGCACACTTTTGCGACAAAGAGGAATGCAGTTGGGTGGGGGTGCATTGAATTACGAGTACACTTGTCCGCACCGGATGATTACCTCCATGAACCATGTGTCGGCGCATCATGGATTTTGTTACCATTATTGTTGGCCCGAGATATCGGTGGGCCCCACATGGAGATTTCAATTAATAAATGAGTCATGCCAACACTAGTACTTTTTCTTTTTATCATTTTTGACCCTACTATTTATCGTTTCTCTCACTTTTGCCCCCCACACTCGTACTGTCGTACATATTAGTTTCAATTATTTCAATTTTCCTTATTATATGGTATTAGAGGATTATATGTATTATAGATGTGGCCCACCAAGATTTGACCACCTAACTATTTTTTGTTCTCCTTGTTATGGACTAATATGAGTCATTTTCGAACCAATAATTAAAATGTACAACTCTCTCTTAATAATAAAGTTCGTTTGAGTGGATAAAAGTTTGAGTTTACTTAAGCAAGATTTCGGGTTCAAATTTTATGGATATAAAAAACTATGTCGGGAGTGGTCCCCGCAATAAATATTTTCAATTACCTCGAGAGATTAGTCCGTCATTCAATTGGGTGGAGGAAAAATCTGACAAGTTAAAAGAATGATATTAGTCCGTTATTCAATTGAGTGGATGAAACTCTGAGAGGTTAAAAGAATGATATTAGTCCGTCATTCAATTGAGTGGAGGAAAACTCTGAGAGGTAAAAAGAATGATATTAGTCAGTCATTCAATTGGGTGGAAGAAAACTCTATGAGATTAAAGAATGATAATAGTATTTTCAGAAGCTGAAACCTATAATTTTGATTAACAATATAACGTCAAACCGTTAAGTTATACCATTTAATGATATTTGGCCACTAATTATAAAATACATGGTAGAATTAATGTGTCAAAAATTCATAATCAAGTATTAAATTGGCAACTTAGGTTTTTTTATCATGATAGTTTAATTAAATCTTTCAACTTTGGTTATTAGTAATGCACATGATGTTGGTGAAGAAAGTTTTACATTTTGTGATCCGAGTTGATTCGTAGTAAACACCGAAAATTTTAATCTACTTGTTTCAAAGAAGAAAATGACTTTGTTCCCAATAAGTTTAATTTTTTTTAAATTTGTTGTGGTATTCTAAAACTTTAAAATAGAAATATCAGAAATTTCCCCCCAAAAAGTATCAAATCTATCTCAATATAAAAATTGTTCAATTATATAACTTCAATAAAGTAAATTAGCCTACTCGTATAATATGTGAGTGTGACGTGATTTGCTAGATAAAAGAAGGTAAATTGTACTATCCTTTGAGTTTATTTATTTAACCATAAATCTAATAATAATTTTATGCAGTTTTATTTTTTTTTTGTCGTAGCATACTTTGTCTCTCGTCTATATGAAATAATAGTTTTAATGAGTTTGAGAATTATATGTGCTACATAGATGTGGTTATTATGCCATTCAAAGAACAATTACAAGCGCACAAAGTTTTGGGCCTCAAGGCCCAAATACGTATTGGGTAAATCGCTTGAGAAGTATTGGACTTCCTGAGGGCCTGAACTAAAAGTCCTCACCTTTACGCATAAGTGGTTTGACCCGTCTCGAATTTAAATTAAAGGGGTAAAAAAAAAGTACATTTATTAATGGTGTATTTTTTCTTGTTCATCCAAACACATTTATCCAGAGATCGATGGTTTAGGGTACTGGTGTCTCGCTAAACTCATTACACGGAGTTCATAAATTCTCGCATCTTATAAGATATTCGATCCAATCTTAAAAGGTTAACTCTCAAATATTTCGATAATATATAATTATGAGCTTATAAGATGTTAATACCGATAATTATATAATTAATAAGTCTAAAAAATAAGAACATGCGCTAAATTGTCAAGTGAAATAAATTCACATTCTCCGATTCATTTTAAAGGATCGACTTTTAGTACTTCATTTCAACATTTTATAAGTTCATTCAAAAGATTGACTCCAATATTTTTCGTGAGCATATAAATTATGGTAATTTAATTCTACTTAAATTCAATTAAAACACAAAAATCTTCAAATCATTATTTTTTTTCTCTGAAAAAAAAAAGAATAGTAATGCAATATGTTGATATTATTTCAAGTAGATTTTTAAATTAATTCAAAACAATCGGGGGCAGAAAATGGAAATTTCAACATTACGAGTACCAATCCGAGACTAAAATTTAGTTTAGGGAGCGATGTGCAATTAAACAAACCCTTTGAAAAACCAAAACCTGAACACAAATACAAGCGTTTCGCGGTTATTACCCCCCAAAATAAAAAAGAGAAATTCATCTCTCTAAAACACTCTCCTTTTCTCTCTCTAAAATCTCAAGCTTTTCTCGCAGAATCTCGTAATCTCATCTCTTTCGTTGGTAATCGTTCACGAATTCCGAATCTGGAGCTCTATGTGATGCTGTAATTCAATTTATTGAGAGGTAAAGAAGCAGAAAAAGGCGTGTTTTTGTTTTTTTTTTTTGTTGCTGATCTTTTGTTGTTAGCGATTTGAATTTGAGGTTTGGATAGCTCGGGGTTTGAGTGATTGTTTTTGGTTAGTGAATTTTTGTTGATGTTTTTGGGATTATCGTTGATCAATGGTGTCGCTTTTTTGTGATACTGCTGTTTTTGTTTTTTTTTTTGAGAATTTTGTTTGCTGTTGCTGGAAATTTGAAAATTTGGATATGATTTTGCATCTAGCGGAATTTGGGGTGCTGATTGTGGGGTTAATGTACTGGGGGTGTGATTTTGATGGAAATTTGCGGAGGTTGTTGGGTTGAGTATTTGAAGTGTAATTCGTTTTGAATGTTGAGGTTCATGGAGCTGCGGTTTTTCAATGAGCTCTGTGTATGAATGATGAGGTCACTGTTGAATGTTGTTGGAGCTATCTTTTACTTCAACTTGTGAATGTTCACGTTAAATTCATGTCTGGTTGAAGTTATTTTAAGAAATTGGATTACTTTTCTGTGTTCTTCTCTGGGTAGATTTTCTTTCTTTCTACGATATTTATTTTTTAAATGGCAAAGTATTTGCCTTTTGGGCTGGTTTGGCTTAGAGTTCTGCTATTGAATTGAATTGTTTAGATTGTATTTATTTGCTTACCCACACGGTCCTCATTGGAGTTCTATATTCAAGCTAAATTTAGATGTGCAAGTGGGTTGTCCAAAAGTTCTTTTGAGTTTTTCTGTTCCTCTCCTTTCGATTCTTTGTGGGTCGTCGTAGATGACATAGGGAGTCGAGCATAAATGTATGTGTTGCTATCTTTCTTGTGCTTTTGGATAAACGTTCAGATGGCTTTGCATGGAACTGAAAAGTGATACTTAATACTTCCGTTTGTTGTTCAATTAATAAGAAACTTCAGTAATTTACAGCTGTTAACCGTTTACCTTTCCTTATAATTTTCTGACTTATTTAATCATGTATTGGTCCTTGCTTTAGTTGATAATGGGGCCAATCAGAAAATCTAGAAGTGTGAATAAGCGGTACGCCAACGAAGTATCTCCTAGCAAAGATGGTGATAGTGCTAAAAGAAGCAACATCCGGGTGAGTTTCAGTGTATTTATTAGTTTATTGCTGTAGTAAATTGCCCAACTCATTTCTTGCTTGAACAAAATGTGCCCTCAAGCTAGAAATTTCTAACACGAAGTCTCACATCATAAAATCAAAGCATCATTAAATAACATTCCTTGATCAGCTGCCTTATAGATATATATTCCCTATTTTCGCCATTCATGTGAAGCAAACTTGCCATTTGTAGAATATTAGAGAGTCCTTTGCAAGAACTGTGAAGCTCTATTTTTTATTCCTGGGGGTCCATTGTCTAGAGTCACTAGTCAGAAAGAAGAGTCAAAAGCTTGCAAGTAATAGCAACAACCTTTCGAGTTTATGTAAAGATGATAAGTCCGCTGCTCATTTAAAATCGGCTACATTTGTTTCATTTGTTACACATACAAGATTAACTTAGAAATATCTGTCCGCTATAATGAGATTCTTTTTATAAGATATCCAATTTTAAGATTTGAGTTCTTACAATAATCTAAAGGATATGCACAGCCGAGAATATACATCCATATATGGTTGTTTTATTCCATAATTAAGTTAGACCACTTTTTCTGCTACATGTTAGTAGCTCAGGGAATCATGGCTACGTGTTATTTTCTAAATTAATTGAGCATTTCATTTTTCTTTCTTCCCTTCAGAAAAGAAAGTTGTCTGACATGCTTGGTCCTCGATGGAACACGGAGGAGGTAACTCGTTTTTATGAAGCGTACCGTAAGTATGGTAAAGACTGGAAAAAGGTTAGTAAAATTTTATATTGAACCAGTTATGAAGATTACTTGCATGAACAGCACCAGAATTTGTTAATTGAAAATGTCTTCCTTCAAAATAATTTGGAACTTCATGAAAGTTCTCTGAATATCTTGATTAATAATGAAATCACAAATTTATTCTTGGTCTTTGTTTCACCATTATTTAGGGATTGCACATTTTATAAAATCAAGGGGTATGTATAAAAGTTTGTTTTTGCTGTCCTTTTTGGTTACAGGTGACCAGCACAGTGAAAAATCGATCTGCTGAAATGGTGGAGGCTCTCTACACAATGAATAAGGTAAATATGGTTCCCAACTTTATATTCTCTAGTATTGAATAGATCACTTCTGGCTTATCTCGACTGATCAATTGTACCTTACAATCCTGTTCTTACCTGATACCACAATTTTATGCCTACAAAAAAGAACTTTATGTGGTATTTGTTACTTTTACTTCTGAATTCCATTGACACTAAAATTAAGAACTTTAAATTCTCATTTATCTTCTCATTTGGAACACTGAAATAAACAAGACAATAGTAACTCTTTTGTCTTATGCGAAGGATGAGTTTAATCTAACTGTTGTTTTCATTTCAAGTTCATGTGTTTGACATTGTCATAAAACTTCTTTATGTTGATATCTGGGGCTTTCCCTCTATGTTATTCCAAATCTATACTAGGTAACGTGTAGAATTTCACGAGTTTTCATGTGGAAGAAAATTTCAAATGAGGGCACTTTTGACATGCTTCAACTGAATTCTTTTAACTATTTTTGCTCTTTAATTCAGGCTTACTTATCTCTTCCACATGGAACTGCCTCTTCAGCCGGGCTGATTGCTATGATGACCGATTATTACAGCAATTTGGTGAGACTATTTCTATTCAAACAGCATCTTATCTTCAGAAAAATTCTGCTGTCAAATTCATGTTATTAGTGAAAATGTTGGTACAAGCAGTTAGGAATTTTATATCCTTACACGAATGTGTTTCCTGGGTGTCTTTGTTTGCATGTTCTCTTTTCATTCCTTGAAAAGATAGGCATTTGATATCAGAACCGTAGCAATCTAGCGAGGAATATAGTTTTTGAATTATGAGGCATGGCTTATTTTTATTTCCCTTTCTCTGCATTCTCGCTTAAGCTTATCAATTACACTCGGGTGAAACTTAGTAGCATTTTCAGCTTGTAAATTTTGGACTTACATTTGCTAGAATCATGTACCTTTCAAGTAACGTTTGGCTTATGTCGACTGTCTTCTGAATTTGGTGAACACAGTAACTTGCTTCTTGTGATGCCAGTTTATATTAAAGTCAAATTGATCTTTCCCTTATAGGGAGAAAGTGACAGTGACCAAGAGAGCAATGATGGTGCTGGATCATCTCGAAAGGCACAGAAGCGTGCTTGTGGCAAACTGCAGCTTGCTACCTCCAAAGCACCCGATGACCAATTTGTTTCGCATTCCCAGGCAGTTGATTCAGAATATGGTTGCTTGTCATTGTTAAAGAAGAAGCGGTCAGGAGGTATGTTAAACAAAGTTATATCAAGTACGGATACAAATGATTATGCTTAAACCGAACCTTCGTTTGGCTCCATGTGTCTCTTCTATGTGCCATCTTTAATTTGATGGTTCTCTCATTATGTCCGCTTTTTCTTTCCTTCTAGCTCACTGCAGTGGCCTATCTTTCTCACAAATATTTGAAGAGTTTATCAGGTTTTCTTTGCCATGGTAACTGCATACGAAGTTGTCATTGGTAATTTGTTTAATGTTTTTTCTTTCAGGCAGCCGACCTTGTCCTGTTGGAAAGAGGACGCCGAGGTTCCCTGTTTCATTTTCATATGAAAATGTTAATGGGGAAAAATATGTGTCTCCTACCAGGCAAGGATTGAAACTGAAGGCTAATGCCAATGATGATGAAGTAGCTCATGAAATAGCCAAGGCTCTGGCAAAGGCGTCACAGATTGGCGGTTCTCCCCAGGTTTCGAGAACGCCAAGTAAAAAAGCTGAAAGTTCTATTTCTTCACCTTTTAGGCAAGCTCAAAGAAAGGTAATGGTTTGACCTGACATCTTCAGAGCAATATTTTGTTTGCTTAATTTATGGACCTACTCTTCATTGCAGAATTCTCTAGCAGAAATGGCTAATGCGAAGATCTTGGCTGCTGACATGGATGAAGAAGATTTAGAAGGAAGCACTGAGGCTGATACTGGTGAGTTGTGTAGGTATAAGCCATCCATGATGGAATCTACTAGTGCTGCAGTGAGAGAGAAGGCTGGGAAATTTGAAGGAAAGAATTTTGAAGTTGATAATAATAGGGATGATCATTTGGACGACAGTAAGGAAGAATGTAGTGGAACAGAAGAAGGTCAAAGGTTTGGTCCCACTAGTGGAAAGCTTGATTTGGACATCACTGATTCCAAGATTTCTAGGTCCTCAAAGCAGATTCATAAAAGGAAAAGCAAAAAGGTTCTATTTCAAAGAGGTATGACAAAAATTCTTACCTTTTTTCTTTCTTTTTCGTGTTCCAAATCCTACTTCTTCAGTCCATCTCTTGATTGTCTTGTATGCCATTTTGTAAGTGGGCCTGCAGAAATTTCGCCACTCGTGACATTTTATAATGTGAATTTCTTATAAGATTAGAAATTATTAGTGTTTGATGTTATATAAATAAGTGGATACTGGATAGTGGTTAGACATATCATCAATTCATCGTATACAAATTGGTCCTACGTTAAGATTTATTTTCTTTAATAAGTATTCGTTTCATAGCTTATGCTACTGCTTCATTTGGGATTTATCTCCAGACTAAGATATACTTGATTTTGTAGACGAACCCCCCACCTTTGATGCCCTAGAAACTCTAGCCAATTTGTCATTGATGATGATGCCGACGGAAAAGAAACAAGGTATGTAATCTAATCCTCACTTTTACCTATTTTAAATAATATATGGTAACTGAGGTTAGCTGCATGAATTAGTAAGTTCCCTCAGGATTTGCTTAATAGAACTCTGGAATTCTATTCATGATATTGCGTCAGTATAATTTTTTCAAATTTGGTCTCTCCCATAGCAGTTAAGCATGTAAAAATGTGAATATTGAGAGATCTACAATATATTTCTGTCTAAGAGTATGTTTGTCTGACTTGTACGCAAGCACCACTTTTGATTTTTCTAATTGTTATATCTTTCTGGAAACACAAGATTTGGATGCTTCCCTGTAATGAGATTATGGAGTTCTTAAATTACCTCTGCTGGGGGTTACCTTTATTGGACTTCTCTACTACCACCATTTTACTTATAAATTGCGTTCTCTCTGTTCATATTTCATAATTACTCAATTAGTTTCCCATTCATCAGAGTCGAGGGTGCAGCTGAAAGATGAAGATGATGATCATGTTGATGAGTCACGGACATTGGAAGCTCTGCCCGGGCACCAGCAAAAAGGAAAACGGAAATACTCAGGGGTAAGAATGAAAGGTCATAAAGGAACATCAAGTTCTGATGTTGGTTTTGGTAAAACATCAAAATCTGGAAAAGGTTCAGTTTTGGATGTTGCTCAAGAGTATCAGAACCCACACCAGTCTACCGCCAAAACAAAAAAAAGACAAAAGATGCAATTGTCTAAGGTGAGGTAGATATAAAGCATCTATTTTATGTTGCTCCCCGTTGCTACAAATCAGTTTATTCTCATGGTTAAGTATTTGCAGATTCCAAAAACTGAAGCTCATGCTGATATTCATCTCGGTGAATCTCCTGAGTTTGAGGTACTTTACTTTATGCCATGTAGTTTACTTCTGTTTTAAGGTAATCAATATTTCTGAAATAGCGGAGCTTCTAATTCTCATTTTCGAAGCACATATGAAGCATACAGTTCCTTATTTTGAAATTGTGAAACCTTGAACTTGAACATTCTTTTGTAATTTTTTGGCGTTAGTTTATGGCTTTATGATGCAATGTTTTTGTAGCATTCGTTTGAAACTTTCTTCTTTAATGAGATATTATGTGTTATAATAATTCAAAGTAGAGCATTCTGAGTTGTGATATTTCTTTCCTCTAGGATCGAGATGCAGAGAAGTTGACGGTTCGGAGTAAGAAATCATCACAAAGTGGTTCGCCAAATAAGGTGAAAAACTCAGAAAATTCTTCTAGTGCTGATCAACGAAAAGAAGCAAGTGACTCAGCCCAATCAGCTACACAGGTTCCTGTAGTTGATCAGGTTAATTTACCAACCAAAGTTAGGAGCAGGCGCAAGATGAACCTAAAAAAACCACAAATTCATAATGATTCGGGACTTCAGGATAAAGTCTCAAATGACCAGAGCAATCATCCGTTTGTTTCACTGCAAAAGGTTTAGTATTTCCCAATTTCTTCAAATCAGAAAGTTTATGAGCTCTAGCGTTAATCATTCTTTGTATTCTTATATACAGGGAAAACTTTCCAGTTGCTTGATGAATCCTCGTTTAAGGAGATGGTGCACTTATGAATGGTTCTACAGTGCCATCGATTATCCTTGGTTTGCTAAAAAGGAGTTTGTTGAGTATCTGATTCATGTTGGGTTAGGCCATGTGCCAACGCTAACTCGTGTGGAATGGGGTGTCATAAGAAGGTATCCATTTTTATTCTTAGGCAAATTATGTCGACCCTCGCACATCTAATGTATTACACAGGTCCCCTGGTAGTTCGAGAAATTACACATAAACCCCCTCAGTATAGCAAACCCCAGCAGATGTTGTAAACATAGTATATTACCTTATTAAAACCTGAATGGGTGTATTTGTTGGGGGGAGCCGATTCATAAATTCTGAAAGTAGGGTGGGCTATGTATAGATACTTTAAATGTGAAGGGTCTAGATGTGATTTGCTCTTATCTTCAATAGCTTGATTTCGCTACTGATAATAATAATAATTACATTATCTTAGGAAAATAATGCTAACACATAGTCTTTAATTTTAAAACAGTTCTCTTGGTAAACCAAGAAGATTTTCTGAGCAGTTCCTCCAGGAAGAGAAAGAGAAGCTTAATCAATACAGATATTCTGTTAGAAAACATTATACAGAGCTTCGTGAAGGTGTTAGGGAAGGGTTACCAACTGACCTTGCCAGGCCTTTATCAGTTGGGCAACGTGTAATTGCCATCCACCCCAGAACCAGGGAGATTCATGATGGAAGTGTTCTGACAGTTGATCACTCCCGTTGTCGAGTTCAATTTGACAGTCCTGAGCTTGGAGTTGAATTCGTGAAGGTATTTGCTTTCTGATATTTTGAAAATTTGTTATCTTGGTATTTTAGGATCTAGTTTTAATTAGGTTTATGTGAATTTTGCTT
The DNA here is from genome assembly GCA_037834125.1 of Lippia alba. NCBI lineage: Eukaryota > Viridiplantae > Streptophyta > Magnoliopsida > Lamiales > Verbenaceae > Lippia > Lippia alba. The sequence continues at coordinate 5,726,011 of JBBMKE010000011.1, read as the reverse complement.
TGAAGTACACGAACCAAACCCTTGATTCTTTTTATGGCTGGTGAATCTTTTTCTTAAATACTTTTACTAAGTTACTAGTATTCGAGTTAAGGTCAAGCACATCTGCACATATAACCTATTAGGTTGGATAAAGTGTTGAGTATTCGAGTTAATGAAAAATCGAACTGTTTATATCTCTTACATGTTGTCTCTGTAGCTATAACAATAAAAACAAAAATAATACAAGAATTTCATGTTTGAGGTGGTACATAGTATTATGGGTACAACACAGCAAAAGGCTCTTGCAGGAATATTTTGCTGTTGCACCTTTCTGATTTGTATTAAGGTCGCTGCACTTATGTCTTGCATACATTGTTTATGTGCATCTTTTTTCCTATTTCCTTTGTTTCTAAATCAATTTTCACAATGCTTTACCTTGGCAGGACATTGACTGCATGCCTCTGAATCCTTTTGAGAACATGCCGGCATCACTTGCAAGACAAACAATCGGCTCTAATATGTCTTTCGAAAATTTCAACGAACTGAAATTAAATGGACGACCACAAGAAACAATGAAGCTTTATCCTGGTGGCGATGTGGATAACGCTGATAGTATTCCACAGCTGTCTCCATTTAATCCTGCGAATTTTTTGAAGCAGACAAAGGCATGAATCTCTCTAAATTCTCGGTTCTATATTTTTGTTTAAAATTATCTTTCTTTCCTTCTGAGTTAGCTTCACAGGCTGACACAATTATTCTTTATTAGAGTCTGGAAATTTTTTGAGGAATTTTCAATTGGAGATCATTTCTTTTTTCTCCAGGTGGATCCTGCAAATGCTAACGCACAAATCCGGATTGGGTCTTCTGAAGCTGCGGGTTACCAGCAAACAGCATCTCAGCCTAATACATTGACTCAGATTCAGGCAAAGGAAGCTGATATTCAAGCTCTTGCAGAGCTGACTCGTGCTCTTGATAAAAAAGTCAGCTGCTTTCTTGTTGTTTCACTCATTAATGCTCTTTCACTTGATTTTTCGCTTCTTTATGATCGAAATATGCTAGGAATTTCTCCTTGGGCTTTTTAGTTTGAAAAAATTAGAATTTAATTGCTAAAGTAGGCTCATTTGTTGTGTTTATACATTTAGGAAGCTGTTGTCATGGAATTGAGGCGATTGAATGAAGATGTGTTTCAGAAGGGTGCTGATAGCCCCTTGAAGGACTCTGAATCATTTCAAAAGCAATACGCCGCGGTACTTATACAATTGAATGAAGCTAATGAACAGGTATAAGTCCTGAACCTGCATTCTTTGTTTCTCCTCTCTGAAAATTAGTTTCAATTTATTAAAACGAACTATTTTTGTTGCGGTAGGTGTCTTCCGCTTTATATTGCTTGAGACAACGGAATACGTATCAAGGGAATGCTCCACTTGCTTGGCCTGGGGCAGATGTGAATCGTGCTGATCCAGGTGAGGAATTGGGTTCTGTTGACGGTTCTACCCCTCAAACACGTGAATCAGGATCACGTGTAAATGAGATCGTTGATAGTTCAAGAACCACTGCACGAACTATGGTAGATGCAGCCGTGCAGGTACACCCATTCTCTCTCTCTCTCTTATTTATGCAGGGATACAGGAATCCATTTAACCGTGGTTTTGAAATAAATTTCATGAAATTGGCAAAATTTGAAATAAACATCCAAGTACAGTGTGATAATGACTCAGACTAGGAAGAACACGCCGTAGTGTTCATTATCCCTGCATGAACGTAATTGATCTCTTATGAAAATTAGTATATTACCCAAATAAATGCTTCACAAAGACAGATAATTAAGAAGTCTACTTTTGACCATTTGATTTCAAGAATTTCAACATATGTTTTAGGCAATGTCATCACTCAAGGGTAGGGAAGACAGCATAGAGACAACTGAAGCCATAGATTATGTAAACGAACGGCTTCCCTCTGTTGATTCCAGCATGCCTGTGGTAAGATCTTCCATGTTTGCTATTTACCTCACGGTTTTCCACTATTACCTGGATCTATTAATATTTTCATTCGTGAAATTGCCACAGGCATCTGATCGTAAATCCTCAAATGAATCCAACATTGAGACACAAATCCCTTCCGAGCTGATCTCTGAATGTGTTGCAACTTTACTTATGATACAGGTAAATTATAGGAAGAAGTAAACCCCCACCCCCCTCCCCAACCCAAGTTTCATATTTTTCCCATTTTCTTTGTATTCCTGGTACTAGCAATTTTTTTTCTTGTATATGATTGCAGAAATGCACGGAACGTCAGTCCCCTCCGTCTGACGTGGCACAAATACTAGATTCTGCGGTGACAAGCTTACAGCCCTGCAGTTCACAAAACCTACCCCTTTATACGGAAATCCGGAAATGCATGGGTATCATCAGGAACCAAATCATGGCACTAATACCCACATAGCACCGTAACGCTCCTGTAAATAACTTAGTTGTTTCTTCACTAAGCTCTCTCGGCTTAATCTTTTACCTCGCATTCAGCAAGCAGATTACTAGTTGCATGGGTTGGAAGCTACTTTTCGAATTGTGGTAGATGAAGGAAGGTTGAAAACAATGTTGTAGCATAATTGATTATTAGCTACCTAATTTGCTTGTAATTTACATTGATTAGGCCCTATTTGTAAATTATTTGGAGTTCTTGAAATTTGTCAGGATTTTCTAGCTGATTTATTGATCAGATTCTCGTATCAGGTTCTCCAATTCTTTAGTGATGTTTCATCCCTTATAACTATACCTTTTTAAGCTAAAAGAGTTATTTGCCACGGAAAATTAATGAGAGATCAGGTTGCAATCCAGGTGGAAAACGACCAAGAACATAGATTTTATTTTATTTTTAATTTAAACATGCACTCAATGAAATTTGAACTTTGGATATTGCGCTGAAGAATGAACCAATTAACAATAGAATTGAAAATATATTTTGTTGTATCATGGATGTTAGATATTTATATCATACTCATGTATAATATCTCCATGTTATGGTGTAACAAAAAAAATTTAAGTTGAGAGGATGACACCATTAAAGGTAGAGAATATATATATTATTAAAAACACAGCTTCCAAAATAATCAAAAGATTAGAATATAAGTCATTGCCCTGACAAAACAAATCTTTTAACTATTTGAACATATCTTGTAAGTGCCCACTTGTGAATATGTCAATGAAGTGATGGTTATCGAAATTTTTACTTCTTATTTTAAGTTCCTCCTTGCCTCTCACCAGACACCATGGCCAGTACAAAAAAAATTCAAATCTTAATAAAAATTCAATAGCAGACTGGAATTCTTGCATTAATTGTGATATTGCTATATAAATTTCTTTAAGTAATTCCCAAAGATTAGAGCTTGCGGTAGTAGCAGAGCCACACGGTAACGAGGGGTACAATTGACCCCCCTCAAATTTATTTATTTTATTAAATATATGTATATGTAATTTTATAAATTTTTTTATTAAATTCCCTCACTAAAATTAAAATTAATATTAATAATGATCAATATAATAAATTATTAATAATTGAGACACCTAAAAAACTTTTACATATAAATATATAAAATGCAATAAAAAAAATTGATGTTAAAATTTGAGGCGGAGAGGGCAAAGAAAGAAAAGAGACTCTATTATCAGATGCAATTAATCATAAAGCAACAATTTCCATAACTAATCAGTACAACAACAATGTTTAATTCGTACAAATACAAACATCATATAAGCTTCTTCTTCAGAGCTCGCAATTGTTGAAGCCGTTCTGGAATAGCACAGATACAAACATCATATAAGCTTCTTCTTCAGAGCTCGCAATTGTTGAAGCCGTTCTGGAATGGTCACGAGACTAGGACAATCCTCGATGATCAACTGTCTGAGCATTGGCATTCCCATTTCTTCTCCCTCTATCAACTCCTCTAAATTTAGACAATCGAGTTTCAAAACTTCCAGTTGAAGAAAGCCTCCTGAACAATCCAATTTACTTTCCAAAAAGCAACGGCCGACCAATTCAAGGATTTTCAGTTTGGGCAGCTTTTTCAATGTTGCTGTTGTAGCATATGAGATTTTACAATACGAAAGGGTGACTTTGATGAGGCTGGGAGGTAAGTCGTGATCATGGAGGTCCAATTGACCAATTAATCCTATCCACAAGTTTTTTAACATGCCATATTTTGATAGGTTCATTCTCATGCCTCTACACTCGTCGGGAAGCCAACAAGAAAGGGTCTCAAGGTTGTTTGAGATAGGCTCACTTCCACATAACACCTCCATCACGTCAGGCATCAACTTCCACAAATATAATTTCCTCAAAGTGGTGAAGTTGGGCAACATATGACTATATTTTGGACGTGTTTGTAATGGTTCTGGCAGATAAAGTGTTCGGATATTTGGCAAGGAGACTTGAAATTGTGGACCACGCAGTAGCTGGAGGAGGTAATCACATTTATGATATTCAATTTCCTGAACTTTGAGATGAAGATGTTTTAATTGTTCCATCTTCCAAATTCCAACAGGAATCTTTGAACTCCTACCACTAACAATCAATGTCTCCAAGTTTTTCAAATTTTGAATACTCAAAGGTATTTTGACGACAAGCCACTGAGAATTTATTTGGAGGTAGTTCAAACAGCTCAAACTCCCAACACTTGTTGGAAGATGGAAAGAAAATCGAGCAGTTTGAATTGTAAGCACCCTCAACAATCTCGACTTGCCGAGAATCCTTTTGAGGGGTTTCTCTTGGATGTCCTGTTCAACTACAAAATCAAATAGTGCACGAATTTTTGGCATGTCGCATTGTAGAATGTTTTCATAGCCATACGCACCAAGTCGACGTACTTTCCTAGCAGAAACAGGGTCTATATGATCAATAGTATTAAGAAAATCAATCTCTCTACCCTTTTCTACACATAGGTTGTACAAAAGATCATGGATTCGAAACTTTTTTACTCTTCCATCAACTTTCCTTCTAACAACTTGAATTAAATTCCTATAATCCAATTCGTTAATGCAACTCCAACCGACATCCTCAGGATGTCTACCTGGAATGCCTACAACCAATTTATCAGCCACCCACATTCTTATCAATTTGAATGCTGAATATTCATAATCCTCGCGAAAACTACCCAAATAGAGAAAACATGGTTTGAGTGCTGAGGGTAAATCTATGTAACTCAAAGAAAAAATTTCAAAACACTTATCGGTAGGATCATGACCTATGTTGCTTAGCACATCATTCCAACAAGACTCAGTCTTCTCTCTTTGTCTCAACAAGCCTACAATGAGAACAATCGCCAAAGGGACACCACCACATTTCTCAACTATTTTTTCACCAATTTTCTTCAATTCCGAGTGCTCAAATTCTTCAACAGTGTTGAAGAAGGGTATGATTGATTTGGAGAAAAGTTCCCAACTAGTGGTTTCATCAAAAGGGTGTAAGAAATGCAAAGAATCTTCACAACCTAGGTTTCTGCCTATACTAGCATTTCGGGAAGTAATGATTATTCTACTATCACTCTGAGAATTAATGGGAAAACACTTTCTTAATTGATTCCACGCATCAATACTCCAAACGTCATCAAGTAAAAGTATGTACCTTTTTTTTTTTCAAGAAGTGATTTCAGTTTGACCTCCAATTTTTCATCTTGTTTCTTCTTACGACCCTCTGAGTTTTCATCCGGTTTCTTCTCCTCAGGACCCTCCAAGTTTTCGTCTCGTTTCTCCTCCTCAAGACCCACTTGTTTCGCTATATCTTGCCAACGTGAGTTTATGTTTGGGTCTTGAGAAACAGAAACTGAAGCAGCACACTGAAAATCGCCTTTCACACCATTAAAAACTTTCTTCGCCAAAGTTGTCTTGCCCAACCCTGCCATACCCACAATGGTCACGTACTGATACTTCTCCAGCTTAGCCTTCACGTTTTCAATATGTTCATCAAATGCCACAACCAGGGAACCATCAGCATCAAGTGTGGTTCTTGGATCCATGTTTAAATACTCAGCTTTGGTTGGAAGATTAATATCTGGGATATTATGAATCTTCTTATCCTCCTCAATGTCCTGAACTCTCTTTCTGATTTTCTCAATGCCCCTAGATAACTTGCTGCAAGTCACACAGTGTGGCACGATGCACGCAATCCTCCTCAGAAGAGAACTTGACTTGTGCTCATTGATCTCAGAGAGGAAAATATCAAAGATATCTTCAACATCGTTAGCCAACTCCCTGATGTCTTTTATGAATGGTTCCACCATTGGATCGACAACCTTCTTCTCCTCAGCAACCTTCAAATATGCTTGCATCACCCTCATTTGTCTCTCAAGCCACCGGATTTCCTCCGGTAACCGATACAGTCGAGAGAACTCCTCCACAACAAGAGTTGCATCTATCTCAACAATTTTGTTGATGACTGCTGAAAGTGCAGCATCTGCCATTTTCTCTCAATTCAGATCTAAAGAAAGATGAGACTCTTATTTGTTGTAATGAATTCTGGTGAAGGAACCGAAGTTAGTAGATCTACTTATAGAACTTCAAATTTAGAGTTCTTTCTTTACATTAAAAAGTCGTGATGTTAATAAATATTTACGATTCCAATAACCTCAGAATGCTTATTATATTAATAATCAACATGTTATTGTCGGCTTGAAATCACGATCTCGAGCAATAATTCAGATCTGTGAATTGGATGATAAAATATGCATACTTGAAACTTATGAAATATATAGAAAAGCCGGCATTCACATTCACACTATAACAAACCCAAACAATGTCAACGTTAATTTATACTAGTAACTTTGGTACACTCTCTATGTGCAAATTATAAAATTCTTTTTGTTTAAAATATATATAAATTAATTTTTATATTAATTATATTTTGATGATTCATATCAACATGGATAAAACATTACGGATCACTAATGTTCATAAATATCAATGCATAATCATTGGAATCATGTAATATGGGTCAGAAATTACTAAAGTCTTTTTCTATATATATCCATTCATAATCATTGGAATCATGTAATACGGTGTCGGTGGCCGATTTCCCCTTAAAAAAAATAAAAATTATTACATTCTTTTTAACTCAGGTTACCTGCCCACTGGCGGAGCCAAAGGTAATTGAGGGGTGCAATTGACCCCCCTCAAAAAAAAATTTTTTTTTTAAATTATGTAGATAAATATATATTTTTATATGTAATTTTATGAGATTTTTTATACTTGACCCCCCTCATCAAAGTTAAAATTAATACTAATGAGGGTCAATCACACCTTAATAAAATTTTATGAGATTTTTTTTTAATATTATGCTTTGGTCGACCTCCCTAAAAAAAGTTTCTGGCTCCGCCACTGTACCTGCCTCCACAACCTGCTGTAAAACCGGAAAACGTGTATCAACCTATGGGTTCAATGCCTAATGCTTATACTAATGGCGGGCCACCCCAGCAACCATGCATGCATGTTGCAGACAATATGGAGGGAAGGATTGATGTGTCTGGGAACATGCTATTAGCTCAGAATTCCAACACAGGAATGAACGGTACTGTGATGATTAAAACAGAGGGTGGATTCTTCCCCTTTTATGTTTAGTGCAGATAACAATCTTCTAAAACCCCGTAAATGTAATGCCACCATTGGAGAAGAAGAATCAGCTTCTCCTTTTAATGGTGCTGAGTCCAGCTCCCAAGCGTTGAACGAGCCTATTTTGGACCAGGAAATGAACTCCTTTGGATTCTTGGGACAGAGACCACGAAATTTCAGTTTATCGGATTTGACGGTTGATTTTTCTAATAGTACAGGTTGGTTCTCTCTCTCTCTTTCTTATTTCCATCTCACAGTTACCTCTTGCTGTCAAATTATTGCGAATAATTAGACGACGTCATAGTTTAAATTGTCATAAGATTTTCCTTAATAATATGTTCAGTTTTGTTTGAATTTTTTATGTTCATTTTGGAACTAAGAGGGATTGTACAACGGAGTGTATATTGTTAATTTCTGAAAGGATTTCATTGTACGTGTTATGACTTGTCTTCTTTTACTCCATACAATTAAGATATACTGGAGAGCT
>JBBMKE010000011.1:5704130-5717853 GCA_037834125.1 Lippia alba | reverse complement strand
AATCAAAGAGATCACAAGCTACTCAAAACGTAATCTAAAAAGATCAAGGAACCATAGTAATAGATCATTCCTTTAGAAACCACGTTGTTGATATGATTTAGTTAAGGGGTCGATTCATAAGAAAATTCATAGTTTAGGGATTTTTTTGTAATATTTTTTGGAAATAATGTCAAAATTAACGGAATCCTAACGGAGTCCAGGGACCTCAATTGAAACAGAGTATTTAGGGGTTAATATGTAATTTCCGAAACAAAAGGGACTGATTTGTAATTAGGACAAACATCATGGGTTCTAAATGTAATTGCCCCTATATAAATATATAAAATGCAATAAAAAAAATGGGAGGTTAAAATTTGAGGCGAAGTGGGCATGAAATTAAAGAAAAGAGACTCTATTATCAGATGCAATTAATCATAAAGCAACAATTTCCATAACTAATCAGTACAGCAATAATGTTTAATACGTAAATGGATGAGCACAAATAGAAACATCATATAAGCTTCTTGTTCAGTTTGTCTGAGCTCGCAATTGTTGAAGCCGTTCTGGAATAGCACAGATACAAACATCATATAAGCTTCTTCTTCAGTTTGTCTGAGCTCGCAATTGTTGAAGCCGTTCTGGAATGGTTCCTAGTCTAGGACAATCCTCGATGATCAACTGTCTGAGCTTTGGCATTCCCATTTCTTCTCCCTCTCCTTCTATCAACTCCTCCAAATAATAATATGGACGAGTGATTTTGAGAACTTCCAGTTGAAAAAAGCCTCCTGAACAATCCAGTTTACTTCCCCAACGGCAACTGTCGACCAATTCAAGGATTTTCAGTTTGGGCAACTTTTTCAATGTTTCTATTGTATCATATGACATTTTACATTCCTGAAGGGAGACTTTGATGAGGCTGGGAGGTAAGTCGTGATGGTGGAGGACCAATTGACCATAAATTCGACCAAATGATCCTATCGACAAGTTTTTTAACATGCCATATTTAGATAGGTTCATGCTCATGCCGCTGCACATGGAGCAATCCCAACAATAAAGGGTCTCAAGGTTGTTCGAGATAGGCTCTCTTCCAAGTAACACCTCCATCATATCAGGCATCACATGCCTCAAAGTTAATTTCCTCAAAATGGTGAAGTTGGGAAGCATATCACTATATTTTGGATGTGTTTGTCGTGGACGTGGCAAATAAAGTGTTTGGATATTTGGCAAGGTGACTTGGAATTGTGAACCACGCAGTCGCTGAAGGAAGTAATCACATTTATGATATTCAAGTGTCACAACTTTGAGATGAAGATGTTTTAATTTTTCCATCATCCAAATTCCAACAGGAATCTTTGATTTAACCCCAAAAACAATCAAGGTCTCCAAATTTTTCAAATTTTGAATACTCAAAGGTATTTTCACACGCCGGGCTTTTATTTGGAGGTAGTTCAAACAGCTCAAACTCCCAACACTCGTTGAAAGATGGAAATGAAACCAACGACCTTGAATTCTAAGCACCCTCAACAATCTCGACTTGGCGAGAATTCTTTTGAGGCATTTCTCTTGGGTGTCCCATTCAATTACAAAATCAAATAGTGCACGAATTTTTGGCAAGTCGTGTTGTAAAATGTTTTCATATCCATAAGCACTAAGTCGACGTACTTTCCTAGCAGAAACAGGGTCTATACGATCATTGGTATTTAGAAAATCAATCTCTCTACCCTTTTTTACACAAAGGCTATACAAAAGATCATGGACTCGAAGCTTCTTTACTCTCCCATCAACTTCTCTTTTAACAACTTGGATTAAATTCCTAGAATCCAATTCATTCATGTAACTCCTGCCAACATCCTCCGGATGTCTACCTGGAATGCCTACAACCAGTTTCTCAGCCACCCACATTCTTATCAATTTGAATGCTGAATATTCATAATCTTCGGGAAAACTACCCAAATAGAGAAAACATGGTTTGAGGGCCAAGGGTAAATCTACGTAACTCAAAGAAAAAATTTCAAAACACTTATCGGTAGGATCATGACCTATGTTGCTTAGCACATCATTCCAACAAAACTCAGTCTTCACTCTTTGTCTCAACAAACCTACAATGAGAACAATCGCCAAAGGGACACCACCACATTTCTCAACTATTTTTTCACCAATTTTCTTCAACTCCGAGTGCTCAAATTCTTCAACAGTGTTAAAGAAGGGTGTGATTGATTTGGAGAAAAGTTCCCAACTAGTGGTTTCATCAAATGGGTGTAAGAAATGCAAAGAATCTTCGCAACCTACGTTTCTACCCACACCAGTATTTCGGGAAGTAATAATTATTCTGCTATCACTTTGGCCAAAATTAATGGGGAAACACTTACTTAATTGATCCCAAACATTAGTACTCCAAACGTCGTCAAGTAAAAGTATGTACCTTTTTTCTTGCAGAAGTGATTTCAAATTGACCACCAAATTTTCATCTTGGTTCGCCTCCCCAAGACCCACTTGTTTCGCTATATCTTGCCAAATAGAGTTTATGTTTGGGTCTTGAGAAACAGAAACTGAAGCACAGCACTGATAATCGCCTTTCACACCATTGAAAACTTTCTTGGCTAAAGTTGTCTTGCCCAACCCTGCCATACCCACAATGGTCACAACCTGATATTTCTCCAGCTTAGCCTTCACTGTTTCAATATGTTCATCAAATCCCACAATCAGGGATTCATCAACATCAAGTGTGGTTGTTCTCGGATCCATGTTTAAATACTCAGCTTCGGCTGGAAGAGTAATATCTGGGATATTGTGAATCCTCTTATCCTCCTCAATATCCTGAACTCTCTTTCTGATTTTCTCAATCTCCCTGGATAACTTGCTGGAAGTGACACAGTATGGCGCAATGCACGTGATCCTCTTGAGAAGAGAACTTGACTTATGCTCATGAATCTCAGAAAGGAAAATATCAAAGATATCTTCAACATCGTTAGCCAAGTTCCTGATGTCTTTTATGAATGGTTCTACCATTGGATCGACAACCTTCTTCTCCTCAGCAACCTTCAGATATGCTTGCATTATCCTCATTTGTCGCTCAAGCCACTCGATTTCCTCCGGCAACCAATACAGTCGAGAGAACTCCTGCACGACCAGATTTGCACCTGCGTCAACAATTTTGTTGATGAGAGCTGAAAGTGCAGCATCTGCCATTTTCTCTCAATTCAGATCAACAGAAAAATGATCAGTCTCTTATTTGATGTAATGAATAAGGGTAAAGGAAAAGATCAGTTTGTTGGTATGTATGCTTGGGGGTTTAGGGAAGTCGGCAATGACGTTATTTATTGCCTTAATTTGTGGTGAAGTCCTAAAGACTAAAGCAGTCAATAAAGCAAATTTCTTTATTGTTTTAGAAGATTGGCATTCAATTCATAGTTTGATACGCCAAGAAAAGCATATGACAAAGATCCTCTGAAGAAATATTAATACGCCATGCTAAGTATATGCATTACTTTGGAGTCGAACATATATATATATATATATATATATATATATATAGGAAAAATACAAAAAAAATATCAATTAACCCTCACTAACATTTTCGGGACATTTTTTTTCGGCTACAAAAAAAATATATATATTCAAAATATGTCAATTTAAGAACAAATCGCACTGAAAATTGCCAAATCATCACGGGAAAGTGCTTACATATCTAAGTTGATGATATGATATTAAAACCCTTCCCACACAAGCTACATTTATTTGACATGGAATTAATACTCTTGCCATTTCATCTCCTTTAATATATGATTCATTGTTTTTTCTTAAATTACAGTATATTTATATTCTATTAATAAATATATGAACTCATACTTTATATTTTTAGTTAGAAATTAATTAGACACTTAATAATTGCATATAATTATGTAATTTAATATCTTAAATTATATTTTATATATCTTAATTAATTAACACATAATGTTTTCATTGGATGAAAATTATCATATTAGGCAACATATCCACGAAGGCTTTCTTCTTCACCATTGCCGGTGCCGCTGCTACTGTGCCCTCATAAGACGTCGTCTATTTCTCCTCCATGAAACAATTTTTTCTTTGAAAACCCAACAAGCCCAAAAGATTCATTCAAGAATAATTTTTTTTTAAAAAATCCTAAACTGCGAGCGCGAGCGTGATTTTAGTGGTAGTGGTGCGATTTTGTTGTTGCGGTGGTGGTGCGATTTTAGCGTGTGTGCGCGATGGTGGATGTTGTTGGTATGATGACGGTGACTGCGGTGGTTTTGGAAGAAGCCGAGTGCGGCAGTGGTGTGAACCATGAAGGAGAAGATGATGATTTTTTTTTTTAACAAATTAAAATTTGTTTCTAATATAAATTGATATTAAATAATTTGGATTTTAGTTTAATTTATTCATTTATAACTAATGTGTGTATGTATATAGATACCATCAAGTGATGTAGGTTAGCAGTTCGTCACTATACTAGCTTAACCATAGGTCCAGAGTTCGAGCCCATGGGAACACAACTATTTTCTAATGCACCGACACTTCTAAAAATATCATTTTGCTGTGTCGTGTCGTGTCGGACACTTATCACGTGAAAAATTCACAAAAAAATTCGTATCGCCGTATCCGTGTCGTGTCCATGTCGCCGTATCCGTGCAAGATAGCAGCTATTATTGGTAGAGAGTTTTACACCATAAGTGGTTGGTAGAGAGAGTTTTACACCCTAAGTGGTCCGTCCCAACTCGACCTATACAAATGGGTTATATATATATATGATATAGATTCTTATGTATACGATCATTAAGGGCATTCATGACATGTTAAATATTCAATTAAACTAATTAGATATATAAAATATAATTTAAAATATTGAAATGCATTTATTATATGAACTTAACTAAGTGTTCAAGTAATTTCTAATAAAAATATAAAGTATATATAGTTTTTTATAGTTATTCATATTATATAAATATGGCGTAACTAAAGAGAAAGTAATGAATGACGCGGCAAGGGTACGGTATTAATATCATGTCAAATAAATGTAGCTTATGTGGCAAGGATTTTAGTGTTGTAAATTGTAATCACTCTCGCCCAATAAAAAAAAAGAAATTCAACATTTAATAACAAGTATTAATATATATATGAATTATGATACTTCTCAGACTCACATAGTCCAACCCCCATTCATCCATGGCCTTAAAATTCAGTTAAACAAAAAGCACCACTACATTTAGAGGGTGATCTTTTCAACTTTTGAAATAACCACAGAAATGCCAAGAATTATACATAAAATAAATCAAAGAAAAAGAATCATCCAATCACCATCCCCAACTTTCTTCTCTTTTTTTTCCTCCACTTTCTATAACAGAAAAAGCAGAGTAACTCTTTGCAGCTGCCATCCTTTTTTTCCTTTTTTCCTTTTTTTTCCACAGAAATTAAAGTTACTAGAGACACAAATTAGGCTATGACAACTTAAAGAAAAGGGGGGTAAAACCTTGCAAGGTTCATAGGCAAACCCCCCAACATCAAGAAATTACATTTCCTCATCTTTTTCTCAGCCTATTTATCTTAAAACCAGGCCAATATCATCAATGGGAGAGAACTCCCAAATGAATACATGAAAAGATGCCATCGTGGGGCCCATTGCGGCTCGTTTTTAACTACTAGCCATGAGAAACCGGAAAACATCGCCCAATGAAATGATACCTTCTACGTGCTTGCTTCCAGCTTCAACCACAACGATCCGCCTCACCCCTGAAAGTTAACAGAAAATGAGGAGCCAAAGTAAGCAAGAAATTTGAGGGAAAAATAAATTACTAGAATAAAATATGCATATGAACTATAAGGAATTTTTACTAACCGGGCTGGGATAATCTCTCCAAGACCTTGATGAGTGGGTCCGAACGTAAACACATGAAACATCTTTGGTTGGTGGAGCCATAAGTCGAAAAGGGGTCGTCTCTATACTGCAATGCCTACAGTTCAAAAAATTGAAAAAAACATAGAAGAACATTAAAAAGAGAGTACTTTAAGATAGAGAAAAAGAGGATAAATAGAAAGAGCTTACCTGATGAATAGTTGTTTCTTCAAGATTAATGTGTGTGTAAATTTTGTCCTTTGCCAGAGTAGTTATGTCACTGTCAAATAAATGATCGACTTATCGATATCGCTATAAATGGTTGGTTGGGTTGGGGGGTCGGGGTTCGAGATACAAGAAAGATGGAAAACCATTAAAATGACTAACCTTCTAGAATATACATCCAATAAGGAGTCATTATCATCAACAATTGGAATCGAACTAACTTGCGCTGCAAAGGAGTGCGACATTAAAATCTAGAAATTTCAAATGATATAGTCATATAACTTTGTAAATCAGAACTATTTTAGTATCAAGTGACTCGGGAAAATAGCTGTTCCAAATACTTATAAACCAAATCAATTGTAAGGAGCCCTTGTTCAATGAATCGCTCCAATGCATCCACGATTCCAGAGACTCCAGTTACTAGAGAACAACAGAACTCCCCAACATTATGGCACACAGAGCAAACGAGCGAGCGACCGAGAGAGAGAGAGAGAGAGTTACCTTGAATTAATAGATTTAATGCTGCACTAAGTGAAGCAGTGGGTTTCAACATGGCCAACGGACGGCGATTTGGCTCTCCAATTTTTGGAACCCAAGTGCCCAAAGGGATTGCACAAATAGGAAATTGAAGTACTGGTATTGGCGAGTGCTTAAAAAACCTGCAAATACCTGAAAAGCAATTCTACAAGTTAATCATCAACACAATATTTGTAAATAAAATAATTTTTTTACACCAAATAAAAGCTAGACAAACAGGCTGATTGTACTTACATTTTAGTACGCCTGAAAGAGAAGCAAGATGCAACAGATGTGGATTTGAGGCATCTGCTGATGGAGAATGAATAATGGGAACTGTGGCTACACCATTTTGCAAAATTTTCAGAGCAACATCCTTCAAATTATCATCTGGCCCAGCCTGAAAATCCACATCAAGTAAGAGTTTGTCCATTTCAAACGTTAAAACTCGGCAGATCAATACAATGACTTACCTGCACAAGTTGTCTGGATACTGTAACTCCTTGCCCATTAATCTGACTATTCAGATATGACTTTGCTTCTTTCCAAGCAGATATAGTATGAGTCTCCAGCTCTTCCTCGGTCAAATTGGAACCATGGCTGCCAAGCTGAAACACACATTGATTACACCAGGAAAACATTTCTTATGATTTCTCACATGCATATACATATAAATATTTCATAATTTTTGCAAAGAATATGCAATTTAAAAATGGCAAGAAACTATGGCGTTTGACTAAATAAAACAGATCTGATTGTTTAAAAAAAAAAAAAAAAAAGAAATCCGATCATTTTGCGAGGTCAGATTGATGTAAATAAGAAACTAAAGATTTGACACAACTTTGAGCATATATATTAGTTTCACCACATCTGGTACGCACAAAAGGCACAATTTAAATGGGATGCTGAATCCAGATAGGTTTATTTTTACTGTAAAGGAAATGACGGAAGGTTCACTTTACCAACCTCTCTCATAATCAAAATGAAATCTAATGCACTGAGAACTCCAACAAATTTTCCCTTCGAGAAGTCCCATAAGGGTGCTGTCGAGATTCCCTGAAAAGAACTAATAGGTTCAGAAGTAGTAAATTTAGGGGGAAAAATGAAGTAGGAAAGCAATAGCATAAAAAATAAGGAACAGACTACAAATAAATCCAACACAACATCGAGTTATATTGGATAGTTTTTCATACAGACATAAGGAAAGAATTGTTCAAGGATTAATTTCATCAGGTCCAGAGAGAGAGTGGGTGAGTGTGAAAATTGAAAGTGAAAAAAAATTGTTTTCAAATAATCCACTTTATTGGTTAAAATCAAAACATCAACCAGTTCATTTAACATTCAATACTCTAAACAAAGGGACCTGTTCATGAAGAATGTGAAATGCTTGCTTTACTGGCAGTTCAACATCCAAAGCAATAACCTGAAAAAGGAATCCAAGAAAATCAATTTACTGAAATGATGTTGTGCCAAATGAACCAATGTAAAGAGGTAGCAGTAAAAAGAGAAGGATCATCATAAAAGATAGAAACATGGGATAATCTACCTTCCCAGATTCAGGAAGCAATTCATAAGCCATGTGAGTCGACATGAATACAGCTATACGGTGCCGGGAAATTTCCAAATCAGCTTCTGAGATTGTTGGAATGGGCTCAGGAGATGTACCATCTGACACTCGAACCTGTGAACAAAATAAAACGATAAAGAATTAAACCTCATTCGAACTATGACGGTAGTGAAGTAGCCATGAATTAATTTCTAATGATATGTGGAGATGGCTATGGTTTAGATCATTTGATGCTTCACATAATATCTCATACTTAAAAACTATATATTATCCACTCATAAATAGTCAATGTCAAATGTTATCAATTGTTTAAAGAGAAAATTGAAGCATCATCGACTTTTGGTTAACAATATATCATGCTTCCATATATATTATTCATCATTTCTGGCATTTCGACGTAAAGCGGTATTGAATTTGACAAATATTAGCTAAACAAGTTCTTTGAATTTGAAAAATAAAAGATCACCTGTAATTCAATGACCATTCTTTTTCTATGTCGAGCGCAACTTTAGAACTGTAATGAGCATATAGAGTCATCCCCCCACCCCCCATCCCTCCCCTTCATCCAAACAATAACTCAAAAATTCTGATTGAGGAAATGACGTTGATACGCGAAAAAATATGAAACATAAAGCAACTATAAGTACAGCAGTACCATACCGCACGTTGAAAGACATCATTATCTACATCCATGCTGGAACCGGGACCAGAAGGAGGCATTTGTGGACTTAGTGGGCTTAGCATTGGATTAACAATATCAGAATCCCTAGTTAAGAGAATAGTGTTCACGGTTCCAATGTTACTACTGATACAAGGCTGATGCTCATCATGTCTCCATTCACCATCAACCACAAACTTGTACTGCAAATAAAAGAATACAGTTTCAAATTACAAATAAAAACCACAAGCTAGTGTCCCATGAAAATCCACAAAAATATCTCGAATCAATTTCACATATTCATGAAATATTTTAATCCATTTCCAAACTTATAATCTAGTGTTTTCAATATATTTCTTTTCAATATCATTGTTTGACCAGGCAGAGCAAAAATGTGGACCCAGCCTAAATTCTTGAACATTTATTCAATAACTCAGAAATGATTCAGGCATTAATAAGCAAGAATATCTAATTTTCCTCCTATATTATATAATAGTTAGCCTGCAGTCAAGATCGTTCTTAAAATTCTCTTTTGCCATTCGGTAGACTAACTTAATCATTATTCCAAATTCCATCATTCAAAAACAATAGATTAGAAAAACATTAAAGTCCCTTGCCCAGATAGAAACAAAAGGAAAACGAGAATACGTTAAAACTTATTAATCACAAATAGGGTCAGTGACGTGCAGCGAAAACAAGGCGGAAATAATGGAAAAGAAGCAGCAGTTTTTTGTCTCGGGATAGCTAAAGTCCAATGTATTTACCTAAATGATCACGTTATCAAGTATTTTATGATGCAATATACACCAAATGCAACCGACAAAAAATAAAAAAGAATAAAAGAATAAAAAATGCAAATGATATTAACAAAGCAAATACTGCCCTCCAAGAGAATACCACATTAAGTGCTAATTAATTGTCTTCTAAAGTCCCACCACCACACACCCACACGTATTCCCGGTAAAAATCCAGATCAACCTCAAGTAAATTTCGACTCTCTTTGATAATTAAGAACAATAAAGCTAACTAAATCTCTTCCAAACATTCTAAAGCTGCAAGGAACAAACACCAACCTGGTGATAACCGGGCGGCAAGCTACAGATTGTCTGAAACACAGTAGGGCAGCCCTCAACTGGGGTCATTGGCCATTGTGTCCACCTTTTGGAAAAATTAACATCGATCAAACGATTAAATTATCATGAAATGACCTTAAATCGAAACTTTATGTCAAAAACGAAACGAAAACAACGAGAAGAACATAAGTAGCATGATAATAAGAGCTCTAAATGCTGAAAAATCCTTACCCTGTAAACGACCCACTGATATACACAACTCTACCACCATACGGCCACACGAACCGCGTCGGAATCAACACCATCCCACTTTCGCGCGAAAAATCCATAGCAAGAGGGTACATTCACACCTTAAAGATCCTAAATTTCACAAATTTACACTTGCCCAGAAAGTGTTCTAGCATTTGCTCGATCAAATTCAACAGCATCAACCAAAATCAAGCGATAATCGCAAGAACCCAGTAACCCATTCAGCTCAAAACACCTCAATATTCAACCGAGATCACTCAATTGCTCCCCAAGATCATAATTTGAAGGAAACACCCAACTTCTTGTCGAATCTACAGCCCCAATCGCAGCGAATCACACCGATTAAGCTAATAACCAAAACTAAGAACAGAACAAATTCAAAACCCAGAAGAATTGAGGAAAACAGGTGCAAATGCGGAGGCAGAGAGCATCAGAATGGAAAGTTTTTGAGAAATAGAGAGAATCGAGGGAGCTTAAAAATAGGAATCAATGGGAATATTTGTAGAGAGAGAAGAAAATTTTTAGCCCTAACCCTAAATATTCCCGTTTCGAAATTTTATTCACACAAATGAAAGTTTTATTTATTTATATTTAAAAATATATTATTATTATGAGAGGAAGAAATTATTAGGTGGGGCCCATATTATGAGATTCCCCATTTTAGTTGCCAAGTCAGCATTTTCTTGACTAGTAACATTATATACATTTTTTCATTTGTAAAGTAAATCCTTACATATGTATTTTATTAATTATGAAATTATAAGTATTATTAAGCGGTGGAATTTAGTAGTCCAACATCATGCTAATTTAATTAGAAGTCTATTATAGGAAATAATTGTTGAGTTATTAATGAAATAAATTTAAAGTAAAACTAATTGTCTTATAATTTTTTAAATTTTATTTAAAATTATATATAAAGTAAAATTATATTGTGTATATAATTATTTAAATTATTTTTTCATTAGACGCTTTAATGTGCTCTCTAAGTTTTATAAAATATTATGCACTCTCACATTCTAAGTATTTTAAAATATTATATACTAACATATTCGCATCTGCACTTACACCTTTATTCGTTCTCATATTTGCATTTGCTAGTAAACTTGCTCCGATTTTCACATTTGCACTTGCAGTTGCACCCATATTGGCATTATCTGACCTAGGGAAACAGTGGTGGTCTATTAAATTAGTTCACAACAAGGGCACCGATGGAAATAAAGATAATAAATATTAGATCTAATAGTGGATGAGTTACTTATGCTACTAATAAAATGTATATTATTTTTGGGAATCTCTCCATTTTGATGTGGCGTAGAATCTCTATGTTTTACATATTAGTTTTCTTGCATGGCTTGTAACTTCTCCCATTCTTAAGTGATTGTAATAGCAACAAAATATATAATTTTGTATTCAACTTTCTCATATACAAATACCTTTAAGAAGAAAAGTTCTACACTTTAATGGTACAAATTCGACTTCAACTTTCTCGGTACACAATAGTTGAGCTTTGTTAAGTTTCACGTTCGACTTTTTCGATAGTCCAAATTTGACATTAGTACGCAATGGTTGAGCTTTGTTAAGTTTCATATTCGACTTTCTTGATATACGATGGTTACATAATGGTTGAGCTTTGTTAAGTTTCATATTAGACTTTTTTGATATACAAACACCATCGGAAAGATATAAACCTTACTAGGCCAAATTCGAATTTTGACTTTCTCAATTCATAATGGTTAAGCTTGGTTAAGTTTTGTATTCAACTTTCTCAATAGATTGAGTTTCGTATTCAACTTTTGATACGCAAATACCATCGGAAGAGAGAATTGCTACACCTTACTAGTCAGTGGTCCGAACCGACTTGAACTTGTATTAACTTCAACAGCAATGTAATTCATTGGGAATGCTGTCGGGCGGATGGAGAATGCAATACTTAGACCCAGCAACTTGTTAGGAGTGCGTTTTAGCTTGCCCCTCGTATTACTGACTGAATCCCCGAGTTTTAGTTCGTATAAAACATAACAATTGGTTTTAAAAACTTTATGTAAATCTTAGCATGGGATACAATGATACACCTGATTTGGACTCCATAGATGCACCAAAGAAATCAAACTATACCAAATCTTCAACTACAAACTATTTATACTGAAATCTTGGATCATTGCAAACACATACACATATAACTGAAAATAAAAGGAACACTAAAAAGCAAACTGGAAACTATTTCAACTGAGATCTTTACTTCGTTCATCGAAAACGCCAATCTGGAAATAAGGGCACGGATACATGGATACTGATTAAATAGTACGATGAAAGCAGGCACTGCAGGAAATGCAAGGGGGTTGAATTTTTGTCTCGCTGCACGGAACTGATGACAATTACACATGTTTGTTTCTCAGGACCAATACACGACAACAGTCCTTACCTGCCTTTCGGGCAAAATGTACAAGCATTCTCAAGCACCTGCGTCTTTTAGTACATCACAAAATTCACCGGGAACCTTTGGCAACATTTACAGGGGATTTGATTTTGAGCTCAATGGGGTCGTCTTTTCTGCACTGTTTTGAAGCAGCACAAAAAGAGTTGCGTAATTGATCATCAAGGTGGTTTGAAATCATGCCAAGTATTTGAATAAGTTGGGGTTATCCTTGTCCCTTTCGAGATAGTCACGGGTGATCAAATCTTCAATTCTCTTTTTGATTGCTTTGACGTCGGGCTGGAGTAGTTAAACA
Source organism: Lippia alba (assembly GCA_037834125.1). Taxonomy (NCBI): domain Eukaryota; kingdom Viridiplantae; phylum Streptophyta; class Magnoliopsida; order Lamiales; family Verbenaceae; genus Lippia; species Lippia alba. The sequence continues at coordinate 5,705,003 of JBBMKE010000011.1, read as the reverse complement.
TCGTATTTAAGCGAAAATAAGTGGGAAAATATTAATGTTTGAGAGTTATAAAATGTGATGAGAGGGTACCTTGAACATTCGACCCAGTTGCTCGACGCACTCCATGACCAACTGCTGATAGCCCAAGACTTTCCTACTCTTCATGATGCGCACAATTGAGGCATCAATTGCGTACCGTCTATCTTTGTCCACATCCTCAATGACCTTCTTCTTCTCATCCACGGGAGGGAGAGGTATCTTCAGCCCACGGAAATACAGTTAATAACGGAACCGGGTATTAAATTATTAAGTAAAACACAAATTCTCTCTCTCTCTCTCTCTCGCACACACACACTACGCAGCATCACATGCACCCAGCCTTATAGTTTCCCTATCTACACCTTTCCACAAACACACGATTAAATACAAAGACAGATATAGGGGGTGGAAGATTAGTACCTTGATCCTTCTCATTTTGTCAGTGAACTTCGGATTAAACTCAAAAACATCAGTCGTGGTAACTTGTTTGGTGTTTGGCTCCTTGTTCAGAATCTTATACTTGTTGCAGGAAAGTGAATGAAGCAATCTTACAACATCATCATCCGAAAGGTTCAACTGAGTCATGATTTCCTGATAGCTCAATCTATCTGAGGTGTTGAACAGCAGCAGGGCAGCAGCCTAGAAAAGGGAATTGAAAGGTTAATTAACTACAAACACAAATTACAGAAATATGATAAAATGAGTTACTATCTCATCCTGCCAATTAACCTGATAGGTAGTCACAATAAGCTCTATCGTCTTGGATTCGAATTTTCCGTTGATATTACAAGTACCCAATGAATATATCCATGTGAGTTTTCTGTGCTTCGTTTTTGTCTGGTAGAACTCCCTAAA
>JBBMKE010000011.1:5674852-5691704 GCA_037834125.1 Lippia alba | reverse complement strand
TCATTTTTATCCGAATTAATCACATAGACATTTAAGTTGTTTAATCACATAATTGCAGTATTTAAACTCTCTCGTGACAAACCTGAGCGTGTGAACGAACGGGGTGTCACATAGCCCATAGGGTTTTGCCTTACACTTAAGTATTTAAGGGAGAAGAAATCAAACATCGTTCTTTTTCTGCTTTATCTCCAAGTCTCTTTTTTCTCTCTTCTCTCATCTCTCAATATTGTATTCAGACTACTATTGGATAATCAGTATTAAATTGGTGTTTTAGTGTGTTAATTTAATAGTTGTTCAATTACGGGTAATGGACTAACTTAGAGAAATTCCGCGTGGAATTCTTGGAAGAAGATCAGATAGAAGCGGAATGAATAGGTTTTGGAAAATCTTCATATCATCGCCATCAACCAAAGCGAGAGAAATATTTAATTCTCTTGTTTAAATCATAAATTAGAATCAAAGGTGATCTTGCTACGCCAATTATTGTTATACGTAAAAAAAGAAAAATAATGTAGCATGGTTATATAAGTAGCAAGATCATGTCTATCCTCCCTACACATGAAGAGCATTGATAACTTACCTTTTTATAATATATTTTAAAAATATTCTTATTAACGTTGACATGTAAATTAAAGTAAGTTCTGGTATTTTATTTTTTAAATATATGTGTTTTTTATTTTTATCTACTATTAAAATATTCTGTATGCATTTTTTTAAAGTTAATACTTATATAAATTTGATTTTCATAAATTAATAGAGATTACTCTCAAATTTAGCGGCAATATAACTTTTAGATGCACTTTAATTTATTGGGAAAACAATACATTCACCTTTTGTATAAGCAACAACGAAAAGACACTTAAATTATTTTAGTGAAAAAAATGAAGAACGTGTTCTTAAAAAAATTAAATCAATACAAAAATAATTAATAAACTATTCTTGGGAATATTCCTCGATATTTCCTCGAAAAATTGGTTTGGATGAAAATATTTCTCGAAATTTTTTTGAAAAATATTTTATGAGGAATAATATTTTCGAGGGAATACCCTCGAAAATTTTTTTTCCATGAAATCCTGCCAATATTTTGAGAAAATTATCCCTCAGAATATTTTTAGAAAATATTCCAATGGAATAACATCGTCCTGTGAATTTTGAGATATATTTTTGAGAAAATTTCCTTGGAATCAATTCAAAGGAGGCTTTTCTCGTGGGAATAGTTTACTCGGAATTCCCTTGAAATTTGCTTGTTTTCTTACCATGAGCAAATCATTAAGTATATTACATAAAATCAAATAAGAATAAAGAATATGAATTACAAGTGGGAAGCATAGTATTTTATATATTAAAAGAATTATTTAACCTTTCTGTTAATATATATTGACATATTAATTGTCATTTAATTTATTAAATATTTCTGAAAATTTTAAACTATGATTTAATTGTTATCATCCAATTATCATTACACATAGCAAAGTAATAATACTCTGCCATATCAAACGCGAGCGCAACTCCTTGGCTGACAACCTGGCTAAACGGGGTAGGATGATGGTTGAAGATTGCTGCATCTGGGAGAAGGACCCTACTTCCCTGGATGATTGATGAGAGCTTGCTCTCCTGGTGTATCAAAAAAAAAAAATAAAATAAAATAAAATAATACAAAAAGAGAAGTCTTTCTTTATATAGATTACGAATCCAAGAAAGACTCGAAAGACTCATTTTCTTTCTTTATATGAAGAAAGACGAAAGACTTTACATTTTCTTTCTTTATATAAGAAAAGACTTTTTATTTTATATTCTTTCTTTTTATAAAGAAAGACTTTTCATTTTTATTTTATATGCTTAAAAATGATTATTCAATGTTTGTGATTTATTACTTTAAAACTGGTTTTAAATATATCTCTCACTATAAATAAAAATTATGATTTATAATATGTAGTTATATAATGTTCTCCTAATAACGATTTAGTCTTCAATAATCAATAAATACGTGTGAGAACCATGTTGGTCACATGAAAATACTAATGTCTCTCACTATAAATACACATATTATAAACTTTCCCCTAATAATGATTTCGTCTCCAATAATCAATAAATACTTGTGAGAACTATGTTGATCTCATGGAAATACTAATGTCTCTCATTATAAATACAAATTATGATTTATATTTATGACTTATCCGCAGTAAATAATCATTCAAAGCTTAAAAATTATTATTCAATGTTTGTGATTTGTAACTCTAAAATTGCTTTTAAATATATCTCTCACTATAAACACAAATTATGATTTATAATATGTAATTATATAATTTTCTCCTAATATCGATTTTGTCTTCAATAATCAAAAACTACAAACGAGAACTATGTTGATCACATGAAAATACTAATGTCTCTCACTATAAATACACATATTATAAATTTTTCCCTAATAATGATTTCTTCCTCAATCAATAATCAATAACTACGTGTGAGAACTATGGTGATCTAATGAAAATACTAATGTCTCTTATTACAAATACAAATGATGATTTATAATATGTAATTATATAACTATCCCCAACCAACAAATACCTATATAACTATTATAAGGAGATTTATAGAGATCACGACAAAATGTGAAAACTTGACTAAATGTGCTAAAACTTAGGAACGCATAGGACCAAATATGTTACGTCAAAATTTGTTTATTATTATTTTTTAACACATGCATATTCAAATAGGATTCAAATATATGACCTCGTCTTGAAAAATGAACACATTAACCACTTGAATCAATTCCCGTTAATATGTTACGTGAAAATTTAAATAGCGACAAAATTGAATTAAATACATATTAATGATATATAGAACCAAAAGCGCACCTTTGAATTTCCACATAATCACCAAATCTAACATAGTTTTGTAGAGGTATATATCCCTTAAATAAGTATCTATATGTTAAAAATGCGAAGCCATATGTTCACAATAAGAAGATAAGTTTTATGATTTTTTTTTTTTCAATATACTTCGAAATGATCAGAGGAATTTGAACTCGAGAACTTTCCTTTGAAAAACGATCCTCCAACCACTTGGACCGACTCTTGTTGGTTAAGTTTATAGCTTTATTTGCAGAAAATAGAAATTTATTTTGAAATATTATCAAAAAGCGCATTATTATTTTTCTGAAAACAGGGCATAATTATTTTGTAAAGAATTCTTATTTTACATTTTTGGTAATGGATTGTATTTTGAATCTTATTAACTTATGAAATTTAGAAAGTTATGAAATGAGGGGATTTATAGATCAATATTTGTAGAAAACCAAAAGACTCCTATTTTGATTGAATAAGGACTTATTAAATATAATTAGACTTTTACAAAATTATCCCTGATTTATATTTACCAACATATTTAATATAAGGGTAATTTAGTCGATCCGTATTTTGTAATAAACAACTCGCTCTTTTATAATATATATAGATATAGATAGAGATATAAGATATAGATATAGATTATGCAGCAAAAAATTTTACCACTAAATTTTTCGAAGAATTAAACTACGTTGATTCTAGAAGGCATATTTTTAAACACACCAATGTCTACATATTATTAAAATGCCAACTTATTAATCTTAAATACGTGAATCATCCTTTTTTAATTATAGTAAACAAATAAAAAAATAACTTCGTCCCCAAATTTGAATAGTTGTTACCCTAAAATATTGTCCTAAAAACATTATTGCCCTAAAATGGTTCTCGAGTGTGAGAACAGATCGATGAGATGGATTTCAAGCTAGCATATAGAAGAGCCCAGCCGGAGGACTTAATGTAATGGGCCTAATGGGAAGAAATGTGGTGACTGACTATTTGCAGAAGAATGTGATGAAAAGGGCAATGATAGCCTGATAGCCGATGAACAGTGTGGTTCGATCGATGCAATTAAGGCGTGAAGTTCGCTCTACACGATGATAAAACGAAGAGCGTTAAATATACGGTGGAATATGAGAATAAAAGTGTTGCTTCATCAAGGACGTACAGTTTGATCTGTGGAACGATGATTTGATTTGGTGAAGCCGAACTTGTTGGCTGCTTGGTGGTGGCGCCTTGGAGGTACCGGTTGAGGGCTAGGTGGGTTTGTTGGAGGAGATAAAAGAAGTTTAGGGTATTTTTTGTAAATATAAATTAATATTGAGCTTGAATTGTTTGAGATAATAGTTGGGTCAACGGAGCATATGCTCATCACGTGATTCTACACTTAATTGACTGAGTTACTAAATCATGGAACAAAATCGATAATTTTAGAATTATGTGAATTTTAACAAAACTTTGAGAAAAAATATATGAAAATCACTTGTGCTCCATATTTTTAAAAGAAAATTATACCCCAAACTTGGCTTGACCAAACCCAGCTAATTAAAAGAGTAAGTGTATTACATTTGTCATTTGATTGATCACTTTCCCTAAATTCTCTATCAAGCACATGACAAGTGTAAGACTATTGGCCCCTCGTTATACAGATTTGGTCCAGCCAGACTCGGTTTACCCGTTTTTAATTTAGTCGGAAAAAGGGACACATGAGAACACTCATTTTTTTGGGGAAGAATTTTTGGCCAATTTCTTTCTTTTTTTTTTTTTGAAATTACTAAAAATATAATGGGTCAGGGATGAGATTTGCAATTTTGAAAAATAGTGCTAAAACTAAATATTTGATTTGTGGGGATGAAACATGCAATTTCCCCTAAATATCTCTTTTATATATGGCCTAAATTTTGTAAAAAATAGACCTACACAACAAGTCGTCCAATGGAGAAACTTTCCGTCATGATTGCTGTCTTAGTAATGTTGTTGCTCAGTATCAGAACAATTTCCTTTGCAGAAATTGTTTCACAACAAGATGAAAAAGCAATTCTTGCTTTCAAATCCACAATAACCTCAGACCCTTTTCAAATATTGTCCAAAAGCTGGTCCATTAACGCATCCATCTGCACCTGGATTGGTGTATCCTGCACCACCACCACCACCCCGAGTGAGGACCCTTAATTCTCCGGTTTCGCCTTTCAGGCCACTCATCTCACTCCGAATCTCGGCAACTTAACATTCCTCGATTCATTAGACCTCAGCCGCAACAACTTCAGGGGCTTCATACCCCGTGAGCTCTCTAATCTGCAATGTTTGAGGATACTCAGATTGGGCAACAACTCTCTTGGTGGAGAAATCCCACGAGAAATTGGCAATCTTTCTTCACTAGAAATATTGGACTTGCTATATAACATTATTGGAAATATTACAATTTTGGTCATCAAACTATAAACTTATTATTTTTTAGTCCCCTACTTTTCAATTTTACAAGAATGGTCACTGAACTAATACTTTCTTTACAAACTTGGTCCTGCCGTTAGTTTTGCCGTTAATTGAAGACGGAAATCCTAATTTCAGGCCAATTTTGGTGCCTTTTTTTGTCTTTTCCCTCATTTCTTCCACCTCAATCCTCGTAAACTAAAAATCTAAGCAAAAAGAGTCACGATTATCGTACTAAAAACCTGTGATTGCTTCACGAATCATTGGCTTAACCAATGAAGAGAAAACAGAAATCCATAGATCAATATCAAAGTCATTATTTACCAACGAGGTTGACAAAACACACAGAAAATATTCAGTCACACCTTACCTATTTCGATTAAACATCTGCAAACTTAAAATCCAACATGGAATCAATATATAACCGCAACAAAATGGAAAAAGCCCCCCCACCCCAAAAAAATTACGAATGCAACAAAATCCCCAAATAACAAAAATCTGACGAACAAAACCCACATCCGATTCTTCCCAAGTTCAGCTGATTTCAGTCCAATGGTGAAAACTGCAAAAGGCAATTAGACAATTAGAGGCTGAGAGGAAGGTACCTGAAATTTGGCCAAAGACCAGTTCTTCGCTAAGGGCAGTGGACTATGAAGGTGGGAAGCTCAGCATCTACGACGCCGTTTCGAAGCTCCCTCGCTCGTCTGAGAATTGAAAGATTTCACAAATAAGAACAAGTTGACTTGACTTGGCTATAGATATTCTGCAACTCCACCCTCTTCCAAGAAATTCTCCATTAACAGTGGAATTCTGGAAAACAGTTTTTGCTGCTGGAGTATCTATCTATCGGTTGAAAGTAAAATCACAAAAACCATACAAATAAATCACCCTGACCGTATTCCCATGAAACACAAGCATGAAGTAAAACTACACGAGCAACTGAACGACCAAGAACTCACCTTTCAAATTTCAATTGCCGACAGCGATGAAGCAAAAACTGAGGAAGACGTTTGGCCTATGAGAGTGGATGCCGCAGTTTGCTTGAGTTCTTGGGGTGATGAAAATGCCCTCAGGAAGGAGGAGATCAAGTGTATAGTTGTTTAGTATTTGCAGTTGACATACACTATTTAAATGTCAATTCTTTTGGGAAAATTACACATTTGGTCCTACTAGACTGACTTGATACACATTTAGTCCGTATGATTTTTGGTTTACACATTAAGTCCCATAAGAAATAATTTTGAACATGTTAAGTTCCAATCGTTAATTTTTAACACTAAAAATGAGAGAAATGTTATCTTCATGTTAATTTTTTATGAGACGTACTAGATTAATCTGATGTGTTGTTTGGTGGTATTTTTTTCAGTGAGCATTATGTTTTTTATCCCATTAGACTGATTCGATACCACAAAATGAACATGATAATGGGACCAAAAATATAAATTTCAGCTAAAAATTTGATTAAAAAATATCACCTAAACTCCAAATCATGTTAATTTAATCCCTCTCAATAATAATTAACATGAAATAATGTTTCTCTCATTTTTAGAGTTAAAAGTAAACGGTTGGAACTCAATGTGTGAATAAAAAATCATATTGGACCAAATGTGATATCAAGTTAGTCTAATGGAACCAAAAGTATAATTTTCCTTTTTTTTATATAGTAAAGTAATATCTTTAAAAATATTTATGATCATAGTTTACATGTTACATAAATGTGTTTGTGCGGAACCGGGCTTAGAAATTCGGGCTTAGAAATTTAATTATGTGCATTCTAAAGCATACATCCTAATTTACATCTTACCAAAAAAAAAAATACATCCTAATTTACATGCTATGTATAAAGTGTTTGTGCGGAACCCGCATTATAAAGTATTAGTGCATTATAAAGTGTTCATGCTACTTATAAAGTATTCTTGCATAAGCAAGCTACCAGCGCCCTATCGGCGAGAATGGGGCTGCCCAACCGATTCTCATGTGTAGACCCTTTTCTTCCTTCCTCTCCTATTAGTCGAACTACTACTATCCTCTCTCCGTTGGTCGAACGTCTTCAAATTTGAGCTCCGTTGATTGTTGAAGCAGTAGCTCAGGATCAGAGTAGTCCTTCTCTATAGATGGGATGTCTTTTTCCAACTATTTAGAACCAATTTATGGGCATCCGCACAATTTTAGTTTATAACAAACATCCAATTCGATGTGCTAGTTTACATGCTACGTGTAATCCTATAGTCAAATATCCACATATAATTATTTAGAACACGAAATATACAACTAAGATAGATACATGATTATTAGGAAAACAAAAATATTTTTGTTCGTCATAAAATATATAAAAAGAAAAAGAAAACACATAAGAGTTTTGTTAAATATATTGGCGTTTTCGAATTAAATAAATCCTAGCTTAAATTTGCTAGACTATGGAACATTTCTTTCATTTGATTTTTATAGAATATGAACTGTATCTTAATTTTTTTTTCTACTATGCCACAATAGAAAACAATAATAATAGGCAAATTACGTTTAGACTTAGCACATAAATATAATTTTAACTACAATTTCTTCCTGCCAAACCCCTCTTAAATTATAGGTAAATTACATTTAGACTCCTGCAATTAGACGTATTTATTTCTAAACCTTCTTTTGTTCCAAAAATTATATTTCCATCCCTTTAACATATGTTAATACACTTCATCAAAAAAAATATATATGTTAATACACTACAAATATTCCATTCGTTTGGCATATGTAGGGGAAAAAACTGCTTCACTAATATTGCTATGTGTAAAATGATATGTTGATAGTTTGACGTGTAGCACTGAATTTATTTTCGTATTATCATTATAAGTTTTATACTTTTCGATTGTCGAAATATTTTTACATTAATTTTAATAAGTTTCAACAATATTGATTAATTAATATAAGTCATTTTGAAAAGTTTAGATAGTATAAGTGTTTATACATATTAAATAGAGATTTTAATTGGTTCTTCAATGGTTAATGCACAAACACATTAGTTTCGAAAATAAGAAAAAACAAACACATTAGTAAATTATTATTATTTTTTGGGTGGGGGGATTGCAATTTTATAAAACTAAGTGGGTCCTAATATAAAATTTGCTTAACTAGAGACTAGAGAGGGTCTAAACTCTAAATATGATTAATTAATTAATTATAAAAATAGTATATCATTGACTATGTGGAGTGCAGTAGAAAAAATACGTTGATTCTTTCGTTTCTCATTTTAATAATCAAGCCATTTAATTAAATACATTTTTAAAAATATTATTTTATTATATATCATCAGCTATATTTTATGTAAATTTGTCAAAAATAATTCATATCACTCACTATTTTCATATTATATTGTGTTTGAATCGATATTCGTATTCGTACAACATATATAGTTGATACTCTAATATCCATTTATATTTCATATAAATATAAAGTAGTTCATTTATTTAGTGTTTTCATTTTATTTTGTTTTATAATAAAACCATCCTATACTTATATACTTTATTTTGAAATTCAAATCTACTTTTTATTTAGAACCACAAAAAAAAAAATCAACTGTATTTTTTAAGGGTAAATTTGGAGAATTGTTTCTTTAATTTTCCATATGGGATTTCAAGGTAATTTCATTTAATTAAACCACTTTATATTTTTAATCAAACAATATTGGCTGAAAAATATAAAGTAAAGTGACATTTATTTTATAATTGCAACAACAACGCGTGCTTCGAATCAATTTATATATTTATTACGTAGTTCTGTACTATTTGATATTATAAAAAATATATTGTATTAGGCGATAAGTAAGATCAAATATTTACAATTCCAAATGTGCGTTGTAACTAATAAAAGTACAAAATGAGAATATTGAATAATAAAAATTATTTAAACATATAAAATATGACGATGTATAACACCTGTCTTACGAAATATCATCGGTAATAACCTATGTTGCACGAATACGGACACGGCGATACGATACGTATACGGTGATATAAATTTTTTTATAATTTTTTTTACGTGAGAAATGTTTGATACGACACGACAAAATAATATTTTTACGAAATATTCGCGCATCAGAAATAATAACTTTTTGTTCTTTTAAAATATATTAATGCTTTTGAAATCATGTAAAGATCTAGGCATTCAATCTTTTACATTAAATGTATGGAGAAAAATGTTCATTTCATTTTAAATTCGAGTTCTAACCGACAAAAATAAGATTACATTAATTTAATTCGTCAAATATAAAATTTTCTATTGAGATGCCCATAAAATATTTTCAAGCAAAAGAAATAATTATATACTTTTATATAATATAGTCGTAATTCGAACTATATTGAACCATTTTATATCGTTAAGAGTCTATTTTTTAGAAAATAATTATCGTAATTAACATTATGTACTGTGAAAATGAATATCACAAATGGTACGTTTACTTCTATATATTAGGATGATTGAGTTATTTTACAACCCATAATAAGTTGTTTACTTTAATTTGTGACGGACTTTGGTTTAAGAGCAAGTCTGGTAGATTTGTAGGAATAAGTATGAGATATTTGCCTTCTACAAATGTCGTTGTTAATTTGCCTATCTCAAACAACTAATGTAAACATTGTTTTGGAAAATTACCCAAATTTTATATTTTACTAACCAAAATCTATTGGATTAAAGTAAACGACTTCAATGGTTTAACACTATATTAATTTAATTAGAGGTCTAGTGTTCTAGTTCTTGGATAAACAATTATATTGATATGAAGAATTTTATATATTAGTGAACCAGTTCTAACTTATATAAAAGTTTCGTATTTGAATCTCTAAATACACCACTACTATTAACTTCACACTTTTGAAATCATGTAAAGATCTACGCAATCAATCTTTTACATTAAATGTACCGAAAAAAATATTCATTTCGTTTAAATTCTAGTCTTAACCGATGAAAATAAAATTACATTATTGTAATTCGTCAAAAGTAAAATTTGGCAAAACTTATTTCTAAGCAAATTATCGTAATTTACACTATGCATTATGAAGATAAATACCACAAACGCTATAATTTAAAGGTTTGAGTTGATTCTAGTTTAAATAGAAGTTTCGCGTTTTAGTCCCTAGGTATATAGCTACTATTAGCTTTACACACTAGTAGTCTAACACGACTTCGAATTACTCGAACCTATATATATTTTGCGTGCATTCCATGCGCCTAACCCCAAACACACAAATGCTATAATTTAGCGATTTAACACTATATTAATTTAATTAGATATCTCATGCTCGAATTTTTGAGTACGCTACTACTATTAGTATGAAGAACTTTATACCTTATTGAGCCGATTTTAGCTTAAATAGAAGCCTCATGTTTGAGTCCCTAAATACATAACTACTACTAGCGTTACGCCTGAGCAGTCTAACGCGACTTCGAATCACTCGACTCTATATGTATATATATATATATATATTTAATTACGTGTGCACTGGAGCTGATTATAGCTTAAAGAAGTTTTGTGTTTGAGACCCTAAATATGCAACTCCTATTAGCGTTACACCTCAGCAGTCTGACACGATTTCGAATCACTAGACTCTATAAATTGATTATATATATATATAATTTTTTTTTGTAACATATTGATTATATATAGATAGATATACACACGTGCACCTCACGCGCCTACCCCGAGCTTGGTGTCTCTCTCTCTCTCTTCTTTTTTATAAACTGGTCTTTACTTCCCATTCGTCTTTTCTCTCTCTAAAACTCTACTATAAAACTCAAAAAACAATAGCAAATCTCTCTCCTCTCTCGCCTCGATTCAATTCAACCCCATGAAACTTCTTCTGCTCCCATAGACGAAGAAATACAGGTTCTACTCTTCTCCTTCCTTCACTGCTCGCCGTATACATACATGTTCTGTATCTATATATGTAGATGTATCAACTATTATTGCATTTTCTTGGGCGTATATATATATATATATGTATTTCATGTACTTGGTGTTTTGTATTTTCCTTTATTATGTTTTTCCTTTTCTTTTTTCGCTTCACATCTGAAACCATTACCCGTTCCCCCCTCCACACGTTCTCTGTGTGTATTTCCCGTGTATATACATGCAGAAGTATACGAATTCGTATGCTCGTTTGTGTTTGTGTGTGTTTATATGGATTATCGCTCGGAAAATTATGACGGGTTTGTAGGGATACACGAGTTTGTGAAGTTGGATTTGGTGGGATCACATTGGAATTTTTCAGTAAAGTTGGTGCCTTTACTTGGAGCTTGAATGCTATTTTGCATGATTTTTGTTTGTTTATTTTGATTTTTTGTGCATTATTTTAGTTGTGGAGGTGGAAAAATTGCTAAAATGGGAGTTGTTGATGTGTTTGATTGTTTGTATTGAGCTGGTTTATTGCCCAATGGTTATGTATTTGTTGTGATAAAGTTGTTATCTTTATGGTGAAATGTTCTATGTTTTGGTTTTGAAGACAAATTTATTGATATTTTTGGCTTGAGATAGTTTTTGTTTGGATTATTCAGATATTCGAAAGGATTAGTTTTTGTTTGGATTATTCAGATATTCGAAAGGATTAGTTTTTGTTTGGATTATTCAGATATTCGAAAGGATTTTACCTGAAACATTTCTGTAGTTCTTTTCTTTATTTATTTTTCAGTTTGTAATGTATTAATCTGAAGCATTAGGTTTGGATCTGGTTTTTGAATCTTTTTGTGCTTGTGTTAGCAGCTGTATAAGTTTTTCAGAAGGAAAGCTTCTTTACGAGCAACGGGGTCAATTGAGGAATTGATAATCCGTTCGAGTTTGTTTCTGGATATCAAGATTGGTGGGGTTTATTAGACAGAGTTCTCTTGAAGTAATAGGTGAGGCCTTTCTGTTGGAATATATTGTAATAATCTTGTGTCTTCTTTGTTGGTTAAAAATCCAATGAAACTATCTTTACTTTCCGTTAATCCCTTTGCGAGGAATATCCAATTGTTGCGTAAGCTGAGACTAAGGTTCTTTAAGTTCGTCCAGTTATGCTTTTTTGCATATTTAGAAAGCTTCTATGTATCAGTTTAACAGTTCTTCACCATATCTCTGTGATTTTCATACATATTTGCTTTTGTGGTGTCGTTGCAGATGGCTTCAGTTCCTTTAGATCAGATGTGTCCAGAAGATTGTAATGAACTTGGAGAGCCAGAAATTTTACCTAGAATTGGAGATGAATACCAAGCCCAACTTCCTCCGCCAATTGTAGAACCAAATTATACTGATTTCTTAAAGAACTCTTTGCCTATACCGATGAAATGGATCAATTCCGCAAAAGATGCAACCCCACAAACCGTTTCAGGTTCAGATTCCAAGGATGTAAACGAAACGGGGCCTTGTTCCAATGGTGAGGAGAATGAAGCCCTGTTTTTGGTCCCTGAATTACTAAGTGAATCTTGGAGTGATGCTGAAAAGGATAGCTTTGTTCTCGGCCTGTACGTATTTGACAAGAATTTTGTTGAGGTGAGACGATTTGTTGAAAGCAAGCCAATGGGAGCAACACTATGTTTCTATTATGGGAAATTTTATGGCTCGGATGAATACCGGAGATGGTCAGAATGTAGAAAGGCAAAGAGCAAGAAATGTGTTTATGGGCCGAGGATATTTTCTGGATTAAGGCTGCAAGAACTTCTGTCTCGTTTGCTTCTCAGAGTTTCTGAAGAACACAAAAGCGCTTTAGTAGAGGTATATTTAAGAACCCCCTGATGCTTGATTTAAATACAGATACAACCCCTTCTTGTTTCGACATTTACTGAAACTCACCAAAATATGATTAACCTTATAATGTCGATGAAGAGGAGGAGACGACTTAAAATGAGGTTTTCAGTAAACACTTGAATGGAAGGGGATTATTTGTAAATAGTGTCTCTGTATCTATATCAGATGAACTACGGTCTGAAACTTTGCCCTTATTACGAATAACCCCCTCTATTCTTTCAACTTACCAGAACTCCCAAAAGTATGTTAACCTTATAATGCTAATGAAGACAAGGAAATGACTTAAAATGCTAAAATGCCAAAATGCCTCGGGGTTTTTTGGTAATTTTTTTAGACAACAGAAAAGAGAGGGGGGGGGAGAGGTTATTTGTAATTAGTGTTTCTACATCTTCTTTCTGGAATTCTGCTAAATTTTCCTTTTTCTAATATGTTTTTTTAGGTATTCAAGTCATTTGGTGATGAAAAAATATCATTAGTAGATTATATCTCTTCTCTGAAAGCCATAGTGGGGTTGAACAATCTTGTAGAAGCTGTAGGCATAGGAACTGGAAAACAAGATCTCACATGCGTGGGTTTGGATACTCAAAGGTCCACACAAACGGGCCCCGGCCGCCCTGAAATACCGACTGGAAAAGCATGCTCCTCTCTGACAGCCAATGAAATAATCAAATTCTTGAGTGGAGATTACCGTTTGAGCAAAGCTCGTTCAAATGATTTATTTTGGGAAGCTGTTTGGCCCCGTTTGTTGGCAAGAGGTTGGCATTCGGAGCAGCCTGGGAACCAGGGGTATAACAGTAATATCAACGATTGTTTGGTTTTCCTAGTGCCGGGCATAAAGAAATTCTCGAGAAGGAAGTTAGTCAAAGGGGGCGATTATTTCGACTCAGTTACTGAAATCTTGAGTAAAGTTGCTAAAGAGCCGGGGCTTATCGAGCTTGATAATGAAGAATTTGATGGTAACGAGAATAAAGAAGATCATGTGTTGAGTATTAATGTAAAGAAGTTGGAAGAAGATGAGGATGATCTTCCTATGAAAGAAAGAGTTTCTTACCTCCAACCTAGGAAAACGGGACATGGGAAGGATGTAATAAAATTCACGGTTGTGGATACGAGCTCCTGTGATGGGAAAATACGAGACTTGAGAACCCTTCCATCCGGAACTCCAAACTCTTTCCTCATTTCTCCTAACCGTATTGAAGGTGGTGGTAAAGATACGAGAGATAGTCAAAACACATTTCCCATTGATCATCATATCAGTAAGAAACCACGTCCTGTTACGAAAAAGAAGGATTCTGTAAACGGTGACAAGAAATTGAGAAAATCAGCATCAAGCCGGAAGCAGAAAAGGGGAAATCTCGATTGTGTACCTCCCGTCAGCAAACGTTGCAAGAGATTAACTGCTGATATCCCTCGGGAAACGGGGCCCACATTAGAAAATGGGATTCCTAGTTGCTTTTCGGGATTTGAAGAATTTAATGAGGAAAAACTATCTCGACTGATTTCGTGCCATCAGGATGAGTTATCGTCCGCTGAGAAAGCTCAATCTGAGCCGTTGGTCATTCTCAACTTCCCTCAAGTACCCCGAGAACTCAAGTTGGATAAGTTATCAACCAAGCCGCATAGGGTTCTAGTACAAGAGGGTTCGGATCATAATCAAAGGAGGCATAGTTCGAGGAACCATAATCCAACGATGAGGGCTCTTGAAGCCGTGGCAAATGGGTACTTAACCATAAACCGGCGAAAGAAAGCTAGGGCGGGCCCCACTTTGCATGAAAATCCACCATCAAGAAAGCATGTTGGCGACGAAGAAGGAGGTGTGTGTAACAGTGGCGACGTTGATACGTTGGTTAAGTTTCAAGCCAAACCAGAAACTGAGAAATTACTCGACTTGTAAGCACGGGAAGTTGGAGAAGATAAGTTTTTCGGGTTCTCTCTGATGATGATGCTGTCTGGATACCAGCAATTCTGGATGATTATCACTCACAAACACGCACACAGAGATGCTGTTCTAACTGGGGTGGGACTTTGCTTGGATGAGATGCAGCATTATCAAATGTAAATATGAGGAGAAAAACTGTTAAATGGATCATGGCTTTGATGATGATCATCAATTTTCTTTTCTTTTCTTTTCTTTTCTTTTCTTTTTGTCATTTGTTTTTTGGTTAGAAATATTGATATCAACTTCTGTAGTCTTTATAGTCTCATTAAGCTTCAGATCAAGTCATCAAGACAATGTAAGGACTAGAAATGGCTAAAATCCCCTCATTTTTGAGTTTTTTTGCGTTCTTTGTTCTAATATTCTATAACTAAACACTTTTTTGTTGCATGAATGTGTGTGTGTGTGATAATTTGCATGAAATGTGGATGTGAGAGAATTTACATGACGAGAGAAAGGGATTTATTCTCTCTTGTGTGGGGTAATTAGTCTCTATCTAACTTGGTTTAAGGAACGAAAATGTGAGTATTTTATATTGAGTTAAATTTTATATTTATCATATGATTAATAAAAAGTTTAGAAAAAATAACCAATTGAATAGTAAATATAATATTTTTGTTCATGTGATTGATTAGATTTAGTTGGACCAAATTTGAGTTAGAATTAAATTTTCTTTGTTTGCTCTATAACGGTGTTTCCCTCTTTCACAATATAAACCCTTTTCGATGAATGAATACGCCTCAAAAGAGAAAGTTCCCGCTTTTGCTAGATCGATATATAAGCTCTTTTAAATCTATGAACATGTCATAGAAGAGAAAATCTCTCCTTCTATCCAAACGAGTCTTGTTTCGAGTGGAACTAATTATACGGTAAATGCATTATACTAGTTATTTTATTGAGATATATATATATTTTTAGTTTTACACTAATCACAAAATAAATTATAAAATATTATTGGTTTGATCCATTTCGTTTGGAAAAAAAAAAAATAAAGATTCAAATTTCCCATTTTTAAACTCTATATTAGTCCAAACTCCAATACTTTCTTGGAGGGCAAACACAATTTAACTAGGAAAGTGAGGTCAATTTTTTTTCTCTTTTTTGCCAATTAATTTAATTTCGAGAACCATCCTCATAACACAATCTTTTCATACCAAAGATTAGGTTAGTTGCAAGGATTCATAAAATAAATAAAAAATATCACAAAATTAATTTATAATATTTAATACACTGGTACTTCTAAAAATATTATTTATTGTGTTGTGTTGTGTTGCGTCGGATGTCATGTATGTCCAACACTCTATGTAAAAAATTTAAGAAAAAATTCATATTACCATATACATATTGTGTAATGTCCGTATCCGTACATCATAAGTTTTAACAATTAATTTTTGAAATAATACACCTGACTACCTTGCATTTAGACATAATTATTATCGAGAAATTACATTCCAGTCCCTAATTTTGAAAACCATTTGTGGTCCCTACGATTCTGTTATGTCATTCCACAAACACCTCTGATATGTTGCTAAATTCATAATTTGTAAAGATTATTTTGTTTATATTTGTAAACTTTAAGGATGATTTTGTAATTTTGGTCATATATTCAGTGTAACACTCATAAAACAGTCAAACAATAGGTCACATAATGCAGATGCGCGAGCGGGTGCGGGTGCGGATGCGCCAATTCACAAATTTTTAATAAAATAGAGTGCAGGAGCGTCTTAATGCATTTACTAATTTTTTTTAAATAATTATATTTATAATATAATTATATTTTGTTTAACTTTACATATAAAAATTTGATTTTATTTAACTTTTAATAATAATAATTTAATTTCATTATTTTATAATAGTTATATATTAAATAAAAAAATT
>JBBMKE010000011.1:5645773-5659995 GCA_037834125.1 Lippia alba | reverse complement strand
CTATTTGTATCCGTATCCATATCATGTCCGTGAAAAAGCACGTATGATCATAATACCATATCCATACATGAGTGTTCCGTTTGCAAACACTCGTATCCGAGTATTCATAAAAATTCCCTATCACCATATTATTATTGTGATGTTAGTAAAGTTATCACTTGAATTTATATCTCCTTCCTTCCGCAAGTCCTATACGTGCTGTCGATGAGGGATAACAGCACTTATTGCCTTTGTTGTTTTAAGGTGAAGTTACGAATGTACATTATTACTTCCAGTTCCAGCCAATGATTCTTCCATCTTAATTTCTTTGACATTCCTTTTCGAAAGATACGAAGTCAGTCGAGTCGAGTCGATTATTTCATTCGATGCTTCGGGTTTGTTTCATGTATGTTTGTTTGTTACGTGCTCGTAGAGTGTACCCGTCCGTCTGAGCTTCTCCGGTTGTTTCCTAGGGGACGTAGTGCCGGGGCAGAAAATTGGAGTATGTGATGCAAAGTTGTACATAAACTCTTTCTATTGTGTGTGTGTCTCTTGTATATATCCAAAAGGAAGGAAAGAAGGAAAACTGTGTATTTTACACGACATTTGGGACATACAGTTACAACACCACCAATCACATGAGCAAGAAAATTGCTAAAAAAAATGAAGAAAATGAAGAAAATGAAGAGAAAGAAACACGAACGCGATCGTTCTTGCAAATGGGATTGAAGTATATCGATATTCAGACATAAACGGGAAATTTTCAGTTGGTGCAGTCAAAGGCTCAAAGCCATGGCGAACAGACAGCCAGATGATGAGGATCAAGAGGAGGATGATACCGAGAACCACCAGCTTTATCTTCATGTTTTGATACCACATCTTTCGTCGTATTTGTGTCCCTTGTTTCTTGAATTCTTGAGCCTGAATGAAGGAAGAAAGATGGGGGTTTTAGGACAATGCGTATGGATTTGGTTTTAGGCCAGAGTGCAAGGGGTGTATGTGTAATTTTAACCTACCGAATTGCGTAGAACTTCCGCCTTGTCGTTGAGAACGGTCAAGTTTTCTCCTCTTTCGATTGCCTGGATAGAGCATCATATGTCGAATGTTCATAAAACACTATATTGAAATATGCATAAGTAGTAATTTCAAGAGTGTTTTGCAGTGAAGTCATTCTACAGAACCAAGGAGATGGAGACATAAATATTAAATCGCCCAATAATATATCAATTCGAAATGATGAGCACAAAGCAAAACAATCGAAGGGATCGAGTCCAACGAGTTAGGTACCTTGTCTATGTTCTCGAGCATAATACTTTTGACTTCTGAAACTTGGGCCTTAACCTTTAATAGCTTCTCAATCTCGTCCGCATGATCGATTATATATTGCATGTGTTCTTTCATTAGAGGCCTGCATTTTACAAAGTTTACTAACTCTTTTGTATCTCCCCTACAACTCAAATTATGACCAAAAAAGGCTGAACTTGAATGACTCGAACGTACCCAAATTCTTTGTTGAGACTTTTGGCAACTGCTGTATCCGCTTTACCACCACCGTATCTCTTCTTGAAATCAGCTTTAACACGTTCCAAAAACGCAATGGATATCTGTTTCCCAACAGATTCTTTGGCAACAACACAATAAGCTGCACGATTAGCAACATGGTGTCGTTTAGTAGACGATAAAAGCTCGATCCTTCTTTCCAAATTCTAATCATACCAAGGCAAATCTAGATGATCTTCTCCAACACTCAACTAAGTCAGAAAAGTAACCAATACCACAGAATCTAACCCTATGTCTGTTATCAAGCACATACGATTTTCACCATCAAAAAAGAAACTAATTCATTCGAAACCAAGTATCCCAACAGCAACTCTAGCGGTTCGATTCATTGAATGTTTTGCCTTGTTTGGCTAAGAGTTTGTGAATTAACATAAACACACACTATTTAGCTTGTTGAAGGAACAGAGCTAATTTGCCTTCACTTAAACAAAAGCAAATATGTATAATCCCCATAATTCTTGCAGTTTAGCTACATAAACACATTAGACAATTAAGCATATTAGAACTACACCAGCAAGAAAGCATGAACCTCCTACCCTACTTCAACATGAGCAAAGTTTATACACTTTTCTGAACCTAAAACAAACTTTACAATTAAAGATCCAAAACCCAATTCCCCAAAACCCCATAAAATCAAACAAAATCTTTTAAAAAAAGAAAAAAACCAGTAACAGAAAGTTTGCTTAATTGATAAAATCACCTCAGCTTCCAGCTAAATTTGAAACAATATACATAAATATTCAAACTTTCCACCTCAAAGCACAGATCCAAGAAAAACCCACTTCAATCCCACCCCCAAATCCACATAATTCCCACCCAAAACCATCCAAGATCAAAGTTCCAATCACAAACTCCATAAAAGATCACCAAAAAAAACACAAAATAAAAGGCAATTACCATAGCCATCTTCAACCAAGAAGTTGAAAATGTGGTGATCACACTTGTAAGTGAACTTGTTGTTGGAAGAGGGCAACTTCTGCAAGCACTGAGCTGCAATCGCGGGGAAATTGCCGGTGAACTCCGTGTACTCCGCCAGCACCATTGTGCCGCGGGCGACGAAGCTGTAAATGAATGATTCCTGACCCATAACTGAGTCTGAATGAATCAGTGAGTTCGCAGAGGAAAACTGAGTTGTGAAAGCGAGTTGTTGATGGTCCAAAGATGGATGGGAGCTTTAATGGTGGGTTGCTTTCGCAGTATACTTGAGAGTGCAAGAACGCAGGCGCAATTGCAAACCCACTTTTTCGGTTTCTTTATTGGTCTATTTTAATTTTTGTTTTTGTTTTAATTTTCCTTTTCTTTTTTTATTTTTTTCCCCATTTTGAGGAAAATAGTCAAATCCCACAAAATTAATTTATTCTAAAGTATTCTTTTCTTTTTGTATTTTTTGTTACATTATGGAATTATGATTAGAACCTTAAAGAATCAAATGGAAAAAAAATTTAACTTTGAATCGAATGAATCAAGATATGTTTAGATTTGGCTCATAATTGATAAATTAAAAAAATTGATTCAAATTCGGTTCGATACAGTTCATTTAGTTAAGCTGGTTGATAAAATTGTTGGTTTGTATTGTACTGTATGATATTCAAATATTTCATTGTGTGTAAAGTGTGAACTACAAATTCCCTATTTAAAAATTACTCTATTGTTTTATAATTAATAAATATAATTTTAAATATGAAAGTTCACGAGCTACCAATAAATGATTTTAACTTAAATTCGATTTAAATATATAGAGAAAAAGCTTAATAATGGGTTTTTCCACCAAGACATGTATAATCTTCTAATGCGACTTATTCTTTAAAGAAATGAGGAAAGATTAAAGAGAAATAACTATTTTTGTGACAAAGACAAGAGTTTGACTACTTAAAGAATGAAAAGGAATGCCAACAAAATCTAAATAATTAGTAAGATTTAGACAATATAATTCCAAATTGCAATAGACAAATA
The DNA here is from genome assembly GCA_037834125.1 of Lippia alba. Taxonomy (NCBI): domain Eukaryota; kingdom Viridiplantae; phylum Streptophyta; class Magnoliopsida; order Lamiales; family Verbenaceae; genus Lippia; species Lippia alba. Next base: position 5,656,503 of record JBBMKE010000011.1, on the reverse strand, counting down.
AAATTTTTATTTTTCGGCCCTAGTTTCACCAGTAAAAAATAAACAAAATATATAATTTACAGAAATTGAAAGAAAACAAAACGCCCCAGAAGAAAAAAAAAAAAGAAAGAAAAACATACATAGAAATAGTTACAAACACTCCATCCATGTTAATAAGAAAACTCCTATAGTTGAGAAATTACGGATAACACCCTCATTCAAATTTTCGATTGTTTTTTGTAATTTCTTGACTATTTCTCCGTAATTTGATTAAACCACGGAGGGTGCTCGTAATTATCCCATAATAATAAAGAAGTTGCGCTGATGCTGCATCAGTTCCATTCATAGACATGTTGATGCCTTTGAGGTTCGACTGTTGGATCCTAGGATGATTACAATGACCGTAACATCATCGTGGTATTGTCGTCGTCTTCCAGCCGGGATGCTCATAAGCTCGTCCAAGCTTTTACCTGAAAAACAAGACGAAGCAATGAGCGAGAGAGAGAGAGAGATAGGGGGGTGGGAGAGAGATTTGCAGCAAAATGTACCGGCTGAATCCGCTGCTCTTGCAACGAGCTGCTCCACCAGATGTTTGGCCGGATCTCCAAGGGGGCTTCTCAATATGTACGAGTGTGCAATATTTACAACTTCATTGTTGCTGAAGAAGTCAAACAGGCCATCACTGCCAAGCACGACAAAGTGATCATCGTCTGAAACCTCGTGCACACTCAACGATGGGTTCAAGGACACATATGGAGGACTTATGAGATTACGGACTCGAAGGATTCCCATCAAAGCATCATTCATGCTTTCCTAAAATGAAAAGGTAGTAAGTCTTAGATGTCAAGGAAGAGGAGTCTTAATTATGTATCACTTAGCATTTAGATATGAAGGGGGTAAGTGTAAGGTAGAGACATTTTACAAGGGAGTTATGTGTAATTTTAAAACTTTAGAGGGGATAACTTAACCTGAAACACCATACACATCCAATGTCTATCAAGCCTGTCATATATAAAGTCATTTAACTATAGTAATAATCAAGAGAAGAGGGTAACTGTAAGGTACAAAGAATTTATAAGGGAGGTATTTGTAATTTCTAAACATGCATACAACCGAATTAAATCCCATCTTTCTCTCTTTACCTTTTTCAAGTAACCAACTCCGAAAGCCCTTGTAACCTTCAGCTTCCCTTTAACTCTCCCACCCACAATGGTGTGAGGGTCGTCAGGATGATCGTTAAGAAGTCGGATTCTCTCAACATGATTATCGACCGTGTGACTCTCCGTAAGCTGTATCGAGTGCAGCCCATCGTTTTCTCCATCATAAGTAGCTAAAACAGCTCGGCTATCTCCAACGTTAAGCAAATACAGACGTTTCCCGTACAGAAGCGCAACCAGCACGCATGATCCAATCGACACCAAATCGGGCCGTTCCTCCATTTCCTGCTCCACCATATTCAAGAACTCATCCTCCGCTTGAAATAAAGCCCGTTGAAGGCTATCAAGAACATCATTCCCGAAATGCCCCTCCTCATAGCGACATTTCTTCTTCCCAACGTCATCAGAATCGTCAGAAAGGTCCCCCCAATTGAGTAGATTGAGTTGAAAGTCAACCTTCTCGTACAACGCACCGGCGAGATAATCAGCAGCATCTCGCCCGTTGAACCCGTCGTAGACCGCGCAAAATAACCACCCGTTTTCCTCAGAGCAAACGGCTTGGACCCGGTCCTCACCAGCCGCACCTCCGGCTACTTGTAGTTCCACTCCACCATAATTGGGTGAGGGCGGACCAATGCTCAAGATTGACGACATGTTGCTAGGGAGCGAAGATGATAAGAAGTCCATTTTGGTTAGCGACGGGGAAGACGGGACCCGCCTGAACGAGGTGGGAGAATCTAGCGTTGGGAGCATTTCCGAGCTGATCAAACCATTGCATATGTTTGTGTTGGCTAGGGTTGCATTGGCGCTCAATGCGGCACCGGATAGGCATGAGAAGGAACGGCTTGCCCTTCGGAGTTTGCCACCGGACGGTATATCTATGTGACGGGGTTTTTCGAAATGATAGCCGAAACTTACTTGGATTTCTCCTTCGGAATCTTCCCCGAGCATTGTTGTTTGTATAACTCAAGAAAAGAAGATGAAAGAAACGAGAATGTTAGTTCCTTATATTCATAAAGACAGAGAGGGGCAAGTAAACAGAGCAATACTTTAAGAATAATTCAAATTCTATCTCCCTCCAAATAGAGCTTGAAACAATCAAACTGCTCGATACTCAACTCGTGATCGATCATTAAACGTTTGTTTCGATTCAATCGGTTGAATATAAGATTTGATTTGCAGCTCGAGCTCAACTCGAGTAGCTAAAAAGTAATAAGAGACTCAAGCTCGATGAGAACCTAATTTTGAAGGAATTTCATAACTAGAAAAACAGTATGATCAATATATAATAACTTATGATGCATGGACACGGACACGAGCTACATACACGACATGATGCGTACACAGCGACATGAATTTATCACGTGGGAGGTATTTGACACGGTAAAATGTTGTTTTTAAAATCGTCTATGCATCACAGGTAAGAACCAAGAACATACTATTCCTATTTCTTAGGTGCTTTCTGATATCTTACTGCAAGTCTACAACATAGTACATAACACAACTCAGTGGCAAACAATAACCATAGTACCATAAAGATGAGACCTTTTTACTCCAAAACGAAAAGAAAAAAGGGAAATTACAGTAATCCCATCACTCAACACAGCAAAAACAACACAAACTTTGCAAAACATCCAAGATTCAAGTTAACCAAAGCCCAACTCAATGGCTAGAATAACCAAAGAACTATAAAGATGAAACCTTTTTACTCGAAAATAAGAAAGATTAAGCAAAATAACAGAATCCCATCACTCAAAACGGCAGAAAGAACATACACCTGCAAAAAATCGAAGATTTAACAAAAGCCCAACTCACCTTCTTCGTTAACCAAGAATTACTCTGCCTTCAAACTTCAAATAAACCGTCTCATGAGCAAAAAGAGCAGAAAAATTGAAAGTGAAAGAACAAAACTGAGAAGTTTTAAGAACAAAACTTCAGAGAGAGAGAGAGAGAGAGGAGAGATGTACGTAGGGAAGAAAGAAGTTTGTCATTGATGGTGCGACGTTTCTGGCTAGGAAGTAGTGTTATAAAGACTGCGCCTTTTTCTTATGTAAAAGAAAATCTCTAAACTAGAAAAGTGTGATTATTATTCAACTTTTTTGTTTGTTTTGTACTCGTCTTGACTTCAAACTACTTTTGCCTTTTCCAGAGGCGAAATTCCATTCTTTTTCTCTGAATGTCTGTCCCTATTTTAGGGGGTAATTGTAATATCTTGGATGATTATTAAAATTAACAAAAAACTAAGTGTGGAACATCGGATTCTTGAAAATGAGGTAAGGAAATGCTCAGGCTATTCATGTATATATTATCTTCATATATATGAAGGATCATTTGCTAGTCAAAATTTCAAAAGGGCTTTCTTGGTTATTTGAGATATCAGAGTGTAAATTGCAATTATACCCAATTTTTGTTGTGTTCTTGACTTTTCCTCTCTCTCTCTCTATATGTATATATTTGGAGTAGGATTCTCATTTGAATGGATATTAGTAGTGTGTGGTGGGAATGGAATATTAGACTCTCTCTCTCTCTCTGCGTTTAACTTGAGGGTCCTTTTCCCGGTGTCTGCTTTCACCTCCATCACAATTTTTAGTTTTTTTGTCGCAAAAGGTTGAACCCCTACTCTGAAGGCCCTCCAAGCCCCAGCCCGACGAAATAAGTGGAAGGAGATAAATTAGGTACTCAGTGGTCCGTTAAGGGGGAGCCTGCAAGAATTGAACCTTGCACCTTGTCATAATTTTGCCCATCCGAAACCAACTGAGCTACGTCCTGCGGGCGAATTCTTGGCTTTCTTGATACAAACAGTAGGGATCAAAGATGAGTAACTTCAAGAAAAGAGAGAGAGAGAGAGAGAGAGAGAGAGAGAGAGAGAGAGAGTCTGTAATAACAACTGAATTTCTATTTCAATTCAATAATGTTCAATACAAGCACTCATATAAGTATAACAAGTTGTATGTGAGCTCAAGCTGCATTCAAATGCCAGCAAAAACAAAAACATAACATCAACCTATCCGACGTTATAGAAAACTTTCGTCATTCCTTTCTTCATCCGAATTTGAGAAACCTGGGTATAACACAAGAAACATAAGAAAAGTAAAAGTAATGAAACGAAAAGGAATTCCCACGATGTAAAACTACACGAAACAAGTCAAAACCAAAACCAAATATATACCTTTAAGCTCAAAATCTCGTTTATGTCACCGATGTGCGTGCCTCCACAGGGGCATCCCGGGCTTTCTCCTAACTGCACAATCCTAGGAGTGCTGTCCTAAAATTTCATATAGAACAAATAGAAGTATGAGCAACAAAATAGTCAGAAAGATCCATATCTATTACTATGTCAAATTACACAAATCTCCCCTCCTGATTTTCAAAATTTATCGTAACTTATCTCCATGTGACACTCACCTTTATTTGCCATTCATTTTCTATAGTTTAATGATGACATAATTGAACTTCTAATAATATTTTCAAATTTCTCTTGCATATATTGCATATTACAGGCAAAATCAAGCAAAAACGAATGCTAATAACCTTTTTTCTAACCTTGGGAATATAATCCGGGAGGGATCCACCACAGAGTTCGGAAGCTTTATCATACAGTAAAATCGATACAGAAACCTGGATTAGAAACACGAATCATTAGAACAAGGATACTAATAAAATTGACAAATGTTAATCAAAAACAAAGAAAATAAACGAGAAAATAATAAGATAGGATAAACGAAACCTACTTTGCCTCCTTTTGAGATCAAACTGCTGGCTTCTAATTCTATCTCTTTTTGCTTGCTTTGCAATTCGTTTTGTGGTACTGTGCCTTTGTATTCTACCCATGGCCTGAAAACATAAAATTGTTTAGAAGCCTTTCATATTTCGTAAAAGTTTAATGCCACCGTTCGAGTATAGCTTTCAATCTTACCCGTCTGGAAAGTGGTAGGCTTTACCGGGCTCTAAATGATCCCATCCCACATTTCTTACACAAATATCAAGCAAATGTCCAGCCGAGTGAAGCCTGCGACGAGACTCAAACTTTTACAAATAAATTACGGATAAGAAACACAAACATGATTTCATACATCCAACAAAAGTAAACATAAAGTAACATAAAGATTCAATCTTGAGACAATTATCACCAACAAAAACGAACACGGATGTGAATTTCTACCGGAGCTAAGTTTACTGGTAAGTACGATGAAAAACGATCAAGTATTTTCTTAAACCGTTGAACTATGTTGTCAAACTTCATTCATTCAAGAACATGCACATTTTTCTTAAACCATTGAACTATCTTGCCCGTATCATAGAGGCCACATTCTAGAATATCAGGTTAAACAATTCATTACTGCAAGAATCAATTCATACCTCGAATTCAGCCTACGCCTATCTCCATCAACACTTAGCAAAACTTGAGCACCTTTCTCAACATTCTCATCTTTTGAGCTCTCAAAATGGCCGTAATGATACACCTATCCACAATCAAATGCAAAGAAAACATCGATCACATCAAATTTTCAAGAATCCCTTTTTTCCTTCTATTATTCAGCTCAACTTCAACTCCTAAAGATTTCATTTTTGCCCTTCTTCACAACAGAACTCCAGAAAACAAAGAAAAACAACACAAAAAGCAACATATAATGAATTGGGGCCAAGAAAAGTACGATTTTCTCCTTGGATCGAACATCCTCAACGATGAAGCTGAACTGTGGCCCGGAAATGAAACCCTTGTCCGAAGGTTGACCTCCTCCTTGTGGATGAAAGATGGTGGAATCCAATATCAGGGTTTGTCTGCCATCTTCGTTCTTTTTTCAAGAAAACCATCAAAATGTATCAGAAAAAGGGTCTTTGATTATTATGTGCTCATGTTCTTGCAGTGTGTGTTTTGAAGAAGGGGAAGAAGTTACCAAGAAGGAAGAGACGATGGTGGCAGAGGATTGGAGCTTGAACATGTCATCGTAGTATTCCAGCTTTGTTGGGGTTTGGTTTTCAGCCATCATTCTCTGTGTTTGTTTGTGTTGTTGATACCACTGTGGTGGGAGTTCTTGTAGGGGCGTGTTTGGTTACATTCTCAGAAACCTTAAAAGTTTTGATTTGCTAATCCAATCAAGATGTTATTCAAATTTGGTTCAATGTTTGTATCGAATTTGAAATCTTGTTTGGACTTTGTTTCATTAAGGATTTGATTGGGTAAAACTGATGTAATAAACGAATTAGTGTTTTACGTGTGATTCGTGGAAATTTTAGAGAGAACGACCAATTAAATAACAAATGTATTGGTTCGGATTTTGTGAAATCGGATTTGAACTAAAAAAAATTCTTTCATTATTAAATGAATTGAACTTAATCCAACGTTTAGTCGAATCGAAATTGAGTAGATCGGAACAAGTTTATAATAATAATAAAATCAAATCATACAAAGAAAAAAGTGTAAAATTTGATTTGTTATGTTACAAGAACCAAAGTCTATTAAGTGTATAATTATTGTTAGTGGTCAACCATTAGGAGGCACCTCTCACAAGTTCCATTGGTGAAACCTTAAATTCCATTTTACAACACCAATAATCTGGTTTCCTTATATGACCTTCCTTTGATTTTTCTTCCACCTCTAGCAATATTTATTTCATTTCTGCACAAATATTAATTGTAAATGTCTTAAATAAACTGAATTAAACACTTTTGTCAGTCTTAACAAGCTTCAATTTGTTATCCATTATAACATATAAGTTGAGAACAGAAGTCAGAAGCATATCTCCTTAAAAATTCTAGCTTGTTTCTTCTTAAAGTTTGCAAATACTCTCTGTTTCTCTTTAGACTTTTGCGGTATCTTAAAGCCGTTACTCGTGTAGTCGTGTTTGTATCCACTCCTACAACGTTTTCAGCTGTAGCAAAGCACGATTTAAGGAACTATACCTTAGATCTAAGAAAGAACTAAAATTCAGATACCAGATAAGTTACCTAATCTATAAGGAGAGAAAATTACAGATCAACACACAAACACTAAATTTTCATTGCTGAAATACATACAAAATGAAGGAAACTGTCTCTGCTCATAAAGTGGCTCCAAACTATATAACTGGAGAACAAACAAATAGAGCGAAAACAAACGGAGAAAGTACATTTCCCGTCTTAAAAATCATAAGCAAGCATAAAACATCCAGAAAAGCAGAAAAAAACTAAGTGAGCTTCATCAAACTAACTCTCTTCACCAGATTTGGAGTCTTCTCTTGCCTTCAGCGGAGTGGAAGGAGACGGAGTGCCTTCTTGACCCATCTCAGCTCTAAGGTCGTTGATGCTCTGCTCCAACTCGTCAATGCGGTTCCCCATTTCATCGAGTATGACAAACAGTTAAGGAAATCGAAAATTCTGCATGTGTTGTTTCATACATGGGCATACGTTTTCTTATGCACTTCTAAATTTATTGCATGAGTAGTCTAACATCATGTAAGAGCAATAAGCAAGACTGAGTATAATGAGAAACGTAAATTGCCATGAGCTCGCTTGATTAAAAGTAACCAATATTCGTGGAATAAATAGTTGTTAGAAGGATATTCTTAGAAATGATGGACTCCGACATTGTCTGGAACCTACCTTGCTGCAATAGGAGAGGTACAATAGTTTAGATGCCGAGTGTAAAGTGAACTGAATCGGAACCAAAATAAATATTAGTTACTCACCATTTGTTGGAGGAGGTTTTGCACCTAAACAATGAAAAACGATATGTTAGCTAGAAAGAACCAATTTCTACGAAATTGAACAATAAAAGAGCAGGCTTAAGAGAACACAACACACACACACACATATATTGATCGACGTAGCAGAACTTACAAATGCAGTCATGTCAGCAGTACTTTGCTTGGAATTATCAGCATCATGACCATCCTGGATAATACATCGGAGAAAACAACGAAATATGTATTGCAGATTCATCAGAAAACTTCAAATGAGCTAAACAAATCCAACAAAAAGACATAATACTACAACAAAAGCAAGAACATATAATTTTCACTCTATCTAATGGCTTCCAAATCGTAAATTCACGAAGACTAAACTCAAGACAAATCTATTACAGGCTTCCCATACGAGTATAACATAATCACCATATAAATAACCAAGAACAGGACAACTGTACACACAATTTAGAAATACCTAAATTCAGCTGATTCATAACAACATATCATAGTTTCCAAATCCAGATAATCAAAGAGATTTATGAACCCTACATCATCGTAATAACACAAAATCCCACTAAATCACACACCACATTGACAGCAAAACATTAAAACCAAAATTTGGGAAACATTAAAAAACAATCAAATGAAACGAAACCCAAATCCCCACTAAATCACACAACACACAAACACAAGAAATCCAGAATCGAATTATGCAAATCAAAATCAAACACAAATCTCTAAATTCCGTAGGGTTTTGCACGGATTTAGACCAAACAAGCTCCGAAAAATCCACCATTTGAAGCAAAATCTCGCCAAGAATTCAAAACAAAAAATTCAAAATTACAAATCTTTACCATTTTATCGGAGTGATTCGTGAGCTCCTTGCACTTGGAGAGAGAGAATCAAATCAAAGTGTGATTATTTGTGGAGAGTGTGAAATTTTGGGAATTCAAAATTTTGAAATACGACAGAGCTAAATATCAAAACTGGTATTGGGTCGTTACGAATTGGGCTTTAAAGGCCCAATTGAGTAAAAATGGGTCAAAACCCATTTTAATTGGGTCAATGATAATCGGGTATTTTGACACGTCTCGAGTTGAATTTCGGGTCGGGTTGTGATTCGAGATTTCTATAGCTAGATTGCATCTGGATACCTATTAGATCCAGATAATTAATAGCTAAGAACATGGATACCATTTGATTAATCTCATCATTGACTTTGATATAAATTTAAATTATTATTAATATACAATGTGAATCGTGCATTAATCGTTGTAAATCTAATGAATCAAACATAAGATGGGAAAAGGCATAATTTTTAATGAGTTTGGTATTTTTAGAAATGTTACAAATAAGTGTGTACTCACGTACTATTTAGATGTAGAAATTATAATTTTTTTTAAATATAATAAGACGGCAAAAAGAAAGTCGCAAAAACATAACAACAATTGTAATCTTTTGACGGAACTTTCCAAGAGAATTTCTAAGAGAATCACACCGTGTAGTAATATTTTTCAGACCGGATCAGACGGTCCGACCGTTGGAATCGTCAACTGATCCAAAGAAGGGCTCGATCAATTTTTTAAAATCTAATTAGTGCTCAAAACCATGATATTTTGAGAGAATCGTTAAAAATTGCGGTTGAACCGCTTAAATTGACGAATCATTCGCTGATCATATGGTCCGACCGATTTAGGAAATATATATATTCTTTTAGTAATACTATTAAACATTGACAAAATAAACCCTAATTTATTTGATTTTCATGTTGCAATTTAATCTTACATTAGCATATTAGATTTCAACATGAACTAAGTTTTTTAAAATTTATTATTTATTATTTTTAATATTAAAAATATTTATTACATAATTAAGAAGTTAAATCATATTGTTTATAATATTAAATAATATTAATTACATATTAAATATCTATTATATTGTCCTAATTTCTCATGTATATATATGAATCCTCTCAAATCAATAGCTGTCATTAGATAAATCATAACTAACATGCAACCATATATGTCACGATGTAGAGTGGTCAAACTTTGGTGAAATTGAGATCTCAACTTACTTTACTCAACAATTAATTATTTAATTAAACCATAATTATTATTATAGTCTAAGTTGCATCATGCATGTACGCGTCTTTGTTGTTAGGAATTCTTTTTATAATTAAGTATCGATCTCATTTTCAATCTCATATAAATATTCTAATAAACTACACTTTCAATAGTACAATATTTTGGACTATAATGTCAATGGAAGGAAATAAACTGTCCATGCTAATTACTCGGTCCTTTAATATTTGTACTCATAATAAATATATCTCATAACAAAATTTATAAGAGAATATTTTGTATTATAATTGTATATATTTGAATTATAATTTGAAGATTTATAAGAGTGCAAATTCAGCATAATATGTAAGAAATTGTTGTTATTTAGTTTTATATAGTTAATTGTGCTAGTTAAATATATACGGACAATTATTTATCAATCCCCACTATACATTATAACTTTTTCTAAACTCCTCATTTCATTTTTTTATATTTTAAGGACCAAATATTCATAAAATATTTTTTAAACCCCCTATTTCGCATAAAAAGACTAGAATACCCTTAATTAAACCTGCAAAATTACCCCCCACCCCTTATTTCTTTTTTTCCCATTTTATTTTTCTTTCTTTTTTTTTCTTTTTTTCCTTTCTTCTGCCCTGCGTTTTCACTTGAAAACGCAAGCTTCCCGGCCGGACATCCGGCGCCGTCTCCAGCAACTTTTCGGAGACGGCGCCTAAGCCTTTCAACTCGGTTCGATGTCCCGACTTCATTCGTGGTAGCCCCGTCTCACGAAAATGGCCGGAGAAGGCACCGGAGTTCCCCCAAATTTTTTAAATTTTCCATCCAAAATGAGTTTTCCGTCGGCGACA
>JBBMKE010000011.1:5623097-5635478 GCA_037834125.1 Lippia alba | reverse complement strand
AATACGTAACCATACTTCAAGACATGATTTAACCAAATAATATATAATTAACTCATTGGTTGACTTCAGCTGCAATGTTTTGTCAGTCTTCTGGCTTCATTGCAACTTTTACTGGGCTTTCTTGAAAAAATACGCTGTATTTGGTGATTTTAAATGGACAATATGTAAACGGATGGAGGATTTGGGGGGGTGGATGGGGTTGGGGGTGGGGGTAAGAAAATTTTGTTCAGCGGGGTACCCTCCTTCGACTGAGTATTTCCTGTTCTTTGAGGCGGTGCTGGAACCTTGCAAGACGAGCTTGAAGGCCGACGAGCGTAGCTGCTTTTCGTGAAAGAACGAAACTCAACTGTGTCATGTAACTATCGATGTGGCTTCCTGGTTGATCCACTTCGGCCAATAGTTTCATTTCCTGGCATTCGATACAAAACCAGTCACTTGCCAATTGCAACCTCATCACAAGCTCAGAAACTTCATAATTTCTCAAAGTAATGGATGAATTGGTTCTCCATTTATGAAATGTATATGCATTAGGAAGGCAGTGTATGCCAACTTTTGCAAAAAGCACTTCTTAGCTTCAAGCTTCTAGTTTATTTTCGTAGGTAAATTGAAGGTTACTTTAAACTTTGGGATAATTGCATCCAACTACCCTCAGGTTTGGCTTAATTATAACTTAGTTCCTATTCTTTTCATATTTATCATGTAGTCTCTAAACTTTACATTCCGTTTGAGGTCCCTGACGTACGTTAGCCGTTACGTTGGTTAGTCGGCCTTCCTAAATTGTCTCTGAATTTATTATAAATACATCCCTACAGTTTCTTTTTTAATAACAAAACAATCCCTGTTCTTTTTGAAATTTCGGAAAGTCAACTGATCAACTTAACGGAACCCTAACGGACGTCAGAGACCTCTAACAGAATGTAAAATTTAGGGGTTATATTGTAAATATGCAAAGAATAGGGATTGAGTTGTAACTAGATCAAACTTGAAGGTAGTTTGATGTAATTTTCCCTTATTCAGCAAACAACCTTCACTTTTACTGCTATAACTTTTTTCAATGACCCACTGAGGTTGAACAATGAGCAAATTATTACTTACCTCACGAACTATCTCCATTGTGTCTTCAATCTCTTTTCTGTGGGCTGCAATGAGGGCCTTCTCTTCCTACACAAAGAAAATTTAGGCTGACTATCACATGTAATTAACCTTTAATACCTAAATCATTAAGAAATCATGACTTGAAAACCTTACCTCGATTATCGCATGAGTATTCTCATCAGGAGGAGGTGGTTCAGGTTTATATTGCTTGGAGTCGCTACTAGTTGCAATATTGTTCATATTTTCCTGCTTATAACTATTGGATGACAAATCCAAACCATCACGGTCTTTTCTGGGCGTACCAATGATTTCGAGCCTTTCATCGCCCTGACCCTTTTGCTGAGGAGGCTGAGGAGGTGACGCTTTCTGCACCTTCTCTTCTGTCGAAGCTGAGCTTTGTGAGTTCCCAATTGAATTGTTCTTCTGGCTTATAGACTCCTTAAAAGCGGTTCTAACAGCATTCATCCCACTTTCCTCTCGTCCGTTAAGGTTAAAATTGGAAGAAAAACTCGAAGGCTGTCTCTCGTCATCAGTAGCCCTTCGACTTTTATCAACTGCTATAGATTCTTGGCTTCTCTCATTATCATCCCGGGCCCTTCGACTTTTATCAACTGCTACAGATTCTTGGCCTCTCTCATTATCATCCCGGGTCTCAGCAGGATTAGACAAAGTTGGTGTCGATGGTTCCTTAGCATTGCCCTGATCCTTTTTTGGGTTTCCACTTTTGGAAAGACTCTTAACTCTGTGAAATAGTAACTGTATTTTTCAGTTGAGGCCATGAAAAAGCAGTCCGAGGTCAGAATCCAGAAAGATGGAAAAACTTACCGATCTGCATATCTCAAAGTATTGAGGGTATGTTCACATGAACCAGCACTTGGAGAAATGCAAGAGATCATAACAGTTCTTGAATTGCCTACAAAGGAATCCCGAAGCACTTCGGTAAGTTTGCTACCACGGAACGGGATATGAATCTGGTCATTGTCGAGAGCACGAATGCACTCCTTGAGTGCGAGGAGACTCTTGTTGATCTGTGCTCCTTCAATCCTGTAAAAAGAAACGCAGCATTTGAAACTTCAAAAAATGTGCAACAGGAACCAACAAATTATTCTAGTCCTAGAAAAACTCTTTAAGAAAGACACGAATTGGTGACTGTAAATACAACTTGAAATAAATTTTAACGAAATCCTACCATAAGAATATCTAAGATTACTTAAAAGGAACCAAAATAGTTGCAGAAATACATTCGAACATGCCAAAATTACAAAACTAACATGTCTACCAAAACGGCAAATTGAAAAACCTTTTTTTACATCCCAGGTAAAAATAAATTCTAGGAGAAAAACAAGACACACTAGCCATGTATAGCAGAAATTAATACCTAGTTTGTCGGTCATTATCTGTTGTGTCAGCACCTCTCTCGCTACCAGCAAGATCGATAAAAGAAATCTTGCCAACAACCTTCCCTCTCCTGGGTTCATTTCCATCATTGTTCCGCTTGGACTCTTTCACCTCCTTGTGCTTCTTCACAACCAGTTGCAAAATTGCATGCGATCTTGAAGACTCTTCATTAGCACCAGTGGAACCGGTACTTCTTGCTGCATTTCCCCTCTCAATATATTCTTTCACAATCTGAACATTTGAGACTTCAAACTCCTGCAGTCCAACAATGCAAACTTGTTGTTTCCCATCTTCTCTCATACAAAGTTTCCTGGATAAGAAAAATACAAGAATTAGCATAGGAAAATTTTGTCAGCACGGTAAGTATCACAGCTTTCACAAATCAGGTGGAATATAAGGACGCCACCGTTAAGTGTAAGTTTCGATTGCAACTGCACACCATATTAAGATACAATTTTCCAAATCAGCTTTGCTATTAGTAGAAAATCATTATTAGGAAGAACTCCAAGAACCAAATATTCAACTTAAGGGAAAACAAGTCAGAATATTAACTTTCTGTCATTGAGAAGATCATAAAGTTTTCCACCATATATCTCGAAGTAGCTTAGCCACAGCTTGAATCTTTGATGATGGTAAACTGGCTGATGCAACGTTCTAACAAGGTCTTCCGCTGCTCTAATAGGCAATGGCTTCATTGTGTAGGTCTTACCGCTTCCTATTAGAAAGAGACGAGCACATCAGTAATATAATATAATTTATTGGATCTAACTCACTGATAAAGATAAAAAAATGTCAATAACAAGAAGAAAACTGCAGCAGTTTTAGTTCACCTCAACTAAGACTTGATAAAATCTGAACTTTAAGAGTGCTGATAGAAGGTAGACTAAAGAAAAATTGCCAATGATTTACATCTTTGCCTTAATCAGGAAGATTTCTGAGGAAGTTCTCAATAATATCACTAATCTGACACAGTCTCCTAAAATGCAGCTGATTGAGATGATAGCTTTCTGCTGAAGGCCATTGGAATTCCCTCAAGAATGATTTAAAGCCCCACGCACTTTTGATTGCAAGAGCTTGATGGTCTTGAATTCAGAGAATAAATTTTCATTCAAGTCTGAGTATAAAACGTCTTGGTTCTAATTCTAAACTCTCTAAAGCCAGCTCTAGGGGAGCCATGTTCGTTAATACTAGCAAAACTTGAATGTCACAAATTCAAAAACCACCTTAGTTTTCTGTCTTCTTGTGAGGTGGAGTAACAAGGATTGGATACACGTAAGACACAGTTGAAAACCGAATTTTTTGGGCATAATGCAAAATATAAATACAATAACAGAAAAGTAGGCTGAAGTAACTAGACATCTAAAGTCAAGTAAGAAACGAATATGATGGTAGTTTAGAAGTCAACGGAAAGTCTAAGATACGGTGACACAAAACATAAGGTACATTTATGACATAGCTAACTCAGGTAGCAAAAACATAACCTCATCCACATACATATGCACAAAATTGGTGGAGTGGTGCCATAGGAAAAGAACAAAGAAAATGAATAATCTCCGAGTGGAACCTCAAACATTTGATAATTGACATCTGACATGGCAACTTGCATATTAAAGCAAAACACTAATTCTCAGCTCTGACATTATAAAGCAATGGCATACAACCAAGGAAACCAGAGATTCACACCTGTCTGGCCATATGCAAAACATGTAGCTTTGGTACGTTGAAAAATGATGGGTATAATTGGCTCCACTGTATTACGATATACCTGATCAGAAAAAAAAACTACATGTAATCAGATTGAGAGTAGACAGAAATGATAGATTACCATAAATGCCTGACTGTTCTCCAATTTTTGCCTAGATAAGCCATTATGGGGCATAAGAGGGCATGAGAGTTGAGAATGAAAGCAATTTTTTAAAATTGCTACATGAACTTCTAACCACTGAAACTATTACCTCATCATTAGTTACTTGCTCGTCTAGAACTGCATCAAAACAGAACTCGTGTTTTTCCACGTATGCAGTGAGGTCTACCTTCAAAACATGATTCTTAATCTCAGTTTCCCATGTCACAAAAGTAACATAAAAAACTTATTCAGCTTCATAACTAATCAACCTCAAAAACATAGTAACCAAAGGACAAGATACAACAAGCTTCATGATGCTAAAATATCAACAAACCTTCAATTTGGGTTCATGTAGAGTTAAATTGGCATCATCAGACACCGTCACAATGTCATCCTCTTTGCGAGACATTTCTTTCTTGTTCAGAGGCCTCTTGCGCACCTGAATTAAATATAGACACATCAATTTATCTTTAACAGCCATCAACAATACAAAAAAGCAGATGGAGAAGGAGACCTTAAGCTTTTCATCATACCACAACTTTGATCTTAGCCACATTGTTTTCCCTTGTGCTGTTTTCTTTTCCATTTGCAGACGATTCAGCAGGCGCTTCTGCGTCTGCTTGCCCTGTCTGCCCCCAGCTTGCTATCCCATCAAAGTCACCTTCACAAGTTTCAGTCACAGCAGGTATTGAAGATGATGCCTCGATTGGCTCTGAAATAATATGCTGAAAAGACGTATGCAATTATAAATCATCAGATTTGGGTACACCCTAGTTTTGAAAAACAAATTACCATATTCTGACCCAGAAGGAGATCATACATCAGGTAAGAGCTCTGTATCATCCATAGAATGTAGATCCAGAAGTCCAGCTCCAAAATCTCCCTTAAACTCGGGAGACTGAAAATCATTTGATGGAGCAATTGCACTAGAACTTGGGATATAAGGTGTAGAAACAATTTCACCATTAAAAGTGAGGTTCCTCATTAGTTTAGAAAGCCTCTGTTTCTCGTCTGCAGACTGCGGTCCATAACCCTTCACACCATCAAATTCTCCCCAATCAATCATGGATATAATAGATAAATATAGAAGACAAACAAAACCATTTCTCTTACTCATTAAAACCCCCGCCCCAAGGAAAAAATGAGGAGGGAAGAAAGAATGGAAAAAGTAGCGTCCAATAACTATACCAAGAAAAATTGCATCGTGCATGATGGAAGAAAATGTTTTAGTATCGAATGAAAGCTGTCAAATATATACCCAAAAGCTTATTTCAACAGTCAACATTCTTAAGTTTCTTGATTCCCTTGCAACATTATACGACTATTTCAATAAAACCACCACCAGCAAGGTAAATGTAAAATGATTAATATTACCTGCATCAAGATGTTAGGCAGCAGGTGATGATCAACCGGATTGGGCGCCAATGGCGAGGCCAGATGCTGCAATCCGGCAGACTGGAGCCATCTCGTCATGACAGCATCCCCTGCATCTCCACCGGGGACGGAAGCTCCCCCATTCTCATACACGGTGGTAGCTGCAGCACCACCCTGCTGCATTTGTCCACCCCCTTCGCGCATTGATCTCTTCTCCGTATCCAATTTCAAAATCCACGCCTTCCAAATTCCAACCAAGATCAACACACGAAATTCTTCAACAAATTAAACAGGAATCCCTCATCCCTCATCCAACCACAATCAATGCCGGCTCCAAATTATCAAAACTCAACCAGAAATCGCTCTCGAGACGAAGTTCAAAACCATGCAAAGCCACACATCAATATGTCTCCGCAATTCAATTTCAACCCAATTCAAACGAATTACTCAATTCCCCAAAAAGCAAATCCCTAAAGCCAACTCCTCAATCGAAACACAAAAATCCTGAAAAAAAAATCAACATTTCAAAAACCAACTCAAATTTCCACAAAAAAATTCATTCGAAGCAAACAAAGAGGCGATTCCAAATCTTCGTACCTGAACCCGAGGAAATTGAACACGAAATGCGGATGGATCTGATATGATACTCCCGAAAATCCCAAGGATTATTGCGTCTGAGGAGGAAGATTGTGTATTACGCATACATTTGTATGAACATTTGTTTGCGGGAAAGATGAATTTTGTATATATATATATATATGAATTGAAATGAAATAACAATTGAACGGCTAATATACACATTATTGTTTGGACATTTTTGCCCTTTTAAGGCATTATTATTATTATTATTATTATTGACTTTGAATTCACTCAAAGGGGACCTCGTCTAATTATGCGTATTATGACACCTCAACAATTTTTTTAATTTATATATGTCTGTGTAAATTTGGTAGCTGATATTATGGTATTGGCCATTATGTATGGATACAGATAGAACATGATAAAATATGATGATATAAATTTTTTTAAAATTTTTTGACGTAAAAAGTGTTGAATATAATATCCGATATGGGTATTTAATATAATAAAATTATATTTTTAGAAGTGTAAGTACATCATAACATAATATTTAATAATTATGACACTAATTGTTTATGTACCAAATCTCTCATTAATTAAGTTGAGATTTAATCACATAATTCCAACATATACCAAGATTTGGCGGGACATATTTTATTTTTTTATATAAAAATATATATCGATCAATAATTGATAAATTGATGAGGAAAATTTTAAATATTCATAAATAAAAAAGGAATTTTTTTTGGCAATTTTCATCCGCATTTTCTAGTATTTTATTTTGACTGATATTATAATATAAAAAAATTTAAAAAAATTTGTATCACATTATTTATATATTAAAAATATATTGCTTCATTTTACAGATTAATATACAAGATTTTTAGTTAAATTAATATAATATCGAAGCACCAACCCACATTGTTTAATAGTCATTCGGACATTTAATACTTTACATTTCTTGACCTTAACTAGCTGAATATCCCGTGACAAAAACAAAAAATAAAAGAAGGTTTTATTTTATCACTATTATAAAATTATGGATCATGTCATAAAAGATATTTCAATCTGAATTAAATTCATACCCACCAAATATATAGAAAAAAAATGTATTATTTATTACGTGACAAATTATGTACAAAGTTAGTCAACTTATTGGAAATAATGCAATAATGAATTTAATATCAATTATTATAACATTTAATCATCTAAGACATTATACCATCATAATTTCTGAAAATCTTAAAAAAAAAAAATCACCTATGCAACAACCCTCATAAATTTGAAGTTTCAACATAAGGTCATTTTTATAATTTCGCCAGGCCCCTTCCATGTTCATGTACGTCCCTACATCAATGGAGTCTGGAGACTTCACTATTTAACTATATTCTATGATATTACGATAATACCACACCCGATATGAATATATTAATACATGTTTTTTTAAACTATTCTATGTGAGAAGTATTGAATTTGATACCTTACACGAATATTCAACACAACACGATATAATATGATAACATAATATATTTTGAAGTGTTCATACACTAAAATTATTTACGTACAATGTAAAAAAAATTACATAAAGAAAAACAAAACCTAGAAAATTGAAAGAGAGAGAGTTATCGGACTCTAAATTCATCAGGCGAAGAGGGTGACTCTATTGTAGAGGAGCACCAGAATCATTGCCAAGAACAGGGTGACGCTAAAGGGGGAGGCGGTGGAAGGAGTTGGGCTCGGCGACGGCGGCGGTGGAGAGTATGCCGGCAATGTAGGATCCGGTATCGGAGGAGATGAGGAATATCAATACATTACCCAATATTTGATATAATTATATAAACTTTTCTTAAAATATAAGAATTTATAGCAAAGAATTTACACTAAATATTGGTCCATCCATTTTATAAAATTACAACTGTTGCCAACTTGTGCTATTACTAAAATGGATGGACCAAACCTAGCTAGGTTTCACTTCCATTTATTAATAAGGAACTTGACTGAAATTTCTCAAATGGATCGTTATAAAATTATACCTCCTCAAAAGCTCTTAAATAATTATAGGTTAAGCAGTTGAGACCGTCAAATCTTTTAATTATATGTGTGGTTTTAGTGCCACATCCTATACGTCTAGGTCTCAGGGTCGGAGCCAAAATTGAAAAGGAGTTAGGGCAAGTGAAATAGAAAAATCATAAAATCGTAAAGGATAATTAAATTATTTTTTTAAAAAAAGTTTACTTATAGTTATTAGGGTGACCCAAAATCGAAACGTTCCTCTGGACTCCACCCTAACGGTAATAATAGTGTGACAATAAAAATCAATATCTTAACTCTGATAGAACCCAACGAAGCTCCCATTTCTATATATATATATATATAAACATGTCTAACTAAAATGGATCTAAATGTAATTTACTCTATAATCCTACCAACAATTGTTCTATTCCACACAGCTAAACTCCTCAAAAGAGTTCTCCAAAACCATTAAAACTGCAGCACTAGAGGATATCATATCTATAATAGGATAATTGCTTATCATGGAGGGCACATGATGTAGCTGCTTGGTGGAAATTAGGCTACCAAAACAAGTTTCCATATTACATATAACCCCAAACCAGCCCATCTTAGAAATGCACATCAAGAAACAAGATTCAGAGTTCATAATGATGGCTTTAAGAGTTTCCCTTGTTCTTGTTATGGCCATCGCATTGCTGCAGAAGGGTGAAGCACAGGTTACCGGTAAACCCATCAGCTTTAACTTACTGGGTATACCGATCACGTTGTACTGCACCCCCGATGGCAACATGGGTGGTCTCGGTCCAACCGTTCCACCTTTCAAAGGTAAGTAGGATTATAATGTCTTTACTACGAATTATAGGGAAATCGATCTTGGGTAAGTGGTTCGGAAAGGGATGATTTGAGTGATGCACGCTGAGTATTGGCCTGATTACACAGCCCTCCCCTAAGGTTTGATAAATTACACAAACATCCCTTGCATACCCCGATGTTTGACCTAATTATACAAATTTCGTACGAGATTTTGTAAAATTACGAAGACTTTCTTTGACATGATCTACGATTTGGAGCCACCGCCTTTCAATGGTAACAAAATGACAGGTTATTTACAGTGAATTGTCGAAATTTTGTTGTGTAAAAGTCCTGCATATGCACTAAAGCGCTTATGATTATGTCATTTGTTTTGAAGCAAAGTAAGCTAGTAAAGTATGGTACATATCAGGCAATTTAATGCATATACGATAAATATGATTATACTGATTTATCCTTAGGTTTGACCTAATTACATAAACTTCCCCTAAGGTTAGATAAATTACAAAAACTTCCCCTAATATTCGTGAGGTTTAGCGTAATCACACAAACTTCTCTCGACATTCCCTCATGTCTGGTCTAATGCATGATATTATAGCTAAATTTGAATTCAAATATTGATCATTAAGCTACGAAATATTCATAGTATATTGGAGACGACATTGTTAATATTCAACGTTCTAGATGTAATGCTCTCAGACTTGAGGGAAAAACGCGTAATTAAGTTATAACTCATTTCACTCGACTCATCTCACACGCCTCCTCTCTACATATATACCTGCAGGTGCGAATGTGCAATTGCAGTGTGGAAACAGGGCGATAATTGCTAACGTTACAACTGATAGTTTAGGAATTGGCTACTTAATCACAAGGCCACAACCCGTTTTTCCCTTCTTCCCTCCACAAGACAACTGCAAGCTCATTGTTAGCACGGTGCAGTCTTCATGCAACAACACCTTGGCAGCCGGTCTGCTTGAGTCAGGCTTAAAATTTATCGGCACCTCTATCTTGGGAAACGTGAAAATAGCCAATTTTGCCCCTACCGGTTTCCATTATAAACCAAGTCAATAGTAGTTATCCAGCAAAAATTTATCGATCTTTTTTATCTATCCGAATGAAATAATTCTGTCATGTACGAGCTCTAATATGTACGGTAATCAACAATGGAATAAAAGCAAGGAATCCCTGATTTTGCAGTGCATACCAGCTCCTTTCCAATCTTCTAAAGTTACAGTTACCTCCCCTATAAATTTGTATAATTACAAATTCACCTAGCAAAACATTGCAAATTCACACAGAAGAACGTGTGGTTATGTGGAATTGAACTTGACAATTGTATCAGTAAAAATGTACTCAATCCTCTCTTCTCCTTTTGGATTCATGATCGATACCTCCATTGGTAAGGAATTTCGTCTTAAACTGATGTAATAGATAAAACGAGCCACGGAAAATTTCTGAAAATCTAAAAATAAATAAACCACGCGTTAGCAACAGCCCTCATAAATTTGAGTTTTCAACATAAGGTCATTTTCCGCCAACGGGGGTTGGCCAAGTGGTTATAGGGTCCCTTCCTGAAGGCAAAGACCCAGGTTCGAATCCCTGTAATCACTTGGGGTGTGCGCGTAAAAAAAATTAAAAAGTAAAAATGAAAAAAAAACATAAGGTCATTTTCCATGTCCATTTATGTCCCTAAATCAATGGAGACTTCACTATTTAACTATATTATACGATAATATAGACCCACCTAAATCAATGGAGACTTCACTATTTAACTATATTGTACGATAATATAGACCCATCGATATGAACACGAGACGAAATGAATATATATCAATATATTTTTTTCTTTTTTATTTTTCTATGTGAATATTCAATACAACATCATACCACATGACAATATAGTATATTTAGAAGTGTTCGCACATTAAAATTATTTACGTACAACATAATAAGAAAATGCAAAACAGAAAAACAAACCAAGAAAATATATAGACAGAGATAATTATCAGTCTCCAGAGTCATCATCTCCGGCGAAGAGGTTGACTCTATTGTAGAGGGGCAGCAGCACCATCGCCAAGAACAAGGCGACGCCGACGGGGGAGGCGGTGGCGCGGTGGATGGAGTTGGGCTCGGTGGCGGTGATGGAGGAGAGTATGCCGGCGATGTAGGATCCGGTGTCGGAGGAGAGGAAGTGTATGGTGAGGAGGAGGACTATAGGGAGGAGGAGGAGCCCCACCGGGCTGAGTAGCTCGGCGATGTACTCCGTCATGGCTTCGCCGTAGTTGCCTATCAGCATCGGCAGCGCTAGAACCATCACCACCACGGCCGTGAGGATGGCGGCGTGTGGAGGCCCGCCGTGTTGACCTTCTATCATTTTCCATTTGCTTGGTGGTTGTGAGTGTGTGTTGGTTTTGGACTTTGAATGAGGTAGAAACAAAATAATTAAGTAGGATGGTGGGATGGGGTGTGGTTGCGTGGGGGCATAAATATATCTAGGATCCCTTCTCTGCAAACGTTTTTAAAAATATCGATTTTGATGAGATATAGCATGCACGATTATGAACACTTTTAAAAGTATCGATTTCACATATAAAATCAAGATTTGATATAAGGAGAGACGGAAATTAAAATATTAAAAAATAGAATGAGCGAAATTAGAACATTAGGGGTAAAAATATAAATATTTTAATATATATATACATATATAGGGGAGATCGGTGGGCGGGGGCTACTACATGCTCCATTTAACTTTGTCTCTAATCGTTTTGTTGTGTCATGTTTAGCATTCGTATTGAATATTTTTTATGTAATTTTTAAAAAATATATTTGTATCATCACATTTCGATATTCATAGTCCTACGTAGTAAAATATATATGAAAAGTTTTAATTAACTCTCTACAATATTTTATGAATTGGTTATTTTTAGAATGGAGGAGTTTTAATAAAAGTAGCCAGTGCCTAGTAATACAATATTGACTGCTATTTTGTATAAATTAACTATTTTTAGAAGATATGATGCAAACGGGATCACAATAATGCAATGGCATGTTCTCCTTGTCTTTTATTATTTAGTCGAGGGGGATTAAAGGTGTAAAATTCTTTTTGGTAATAGTGAGGATATTTATAGATTTAAACACGAGATTTTGCATAACTTATTATAGAATTGAATTGCTAAATTATTACCGTTCAGTTACACTACTTTACGGCAACATGCACTCCTCGATCAAATCATGAAATTATACAAAATTTACGTTTATAATTTTTT
>JBBMKE010000011.1:5599974-5622997 GCA_037834125.1 Lippia alba | reverse complement strand
CAGCAACTGCATTGGGAATCTCTCGCAGATGCTTTTCCGGACAATCAACCAGGTAAATTAATTAATAGATTTTGCAGCAGTATATACTATATATATGCATGTGATGTGATATACATCATTCTTTACAAATTTAATTAATTAGTTACTGAGGAAAATCTATGGATGGGAGGGACTCCGATCCGCTGGTAAAACTATCGTTTTTTCCCCGCAGATGATATATACCTTTACGTGATGATATATGCTTGCTTCAGGTTTCATGAGTGAAAATGTTGTTTTTGACGGATATAAATGTTGTGGAGAATATATTGAGATAATTGCATTTTCAGTCCAACATAACTCAAAATTTTTTTTAGTACCTCACTTTTTCTTACCGTCCCACCCCTTTGTACTATTTAACACATTTAGTCCCAAACCCCCCATCGCCCCATTTGAGCTTAGGCTGTTTTCAAAATTATTTTGCAATTGAGGTGTGTGCGTGTCTGTGTATGTGTGTGTGCTTGGTTTGGTGGTTTGTGGTGGGGAAGTATAGGGACAGTATCCGATTCGGCCGAATCCAATCAATTAAAATGGCAAGTGTGTTACATTTGTTATTTGATTAGTTACTCTCTTTAAATTTTCCACCAATCACAGAGTAAGTGTAAACCACTCGCCCCTCATAACACAAATTTGACCGAGTCAAGCTCAAACTAAAATTACTCGGGAAGAGGCATGGTTTGGGAGGTAATTTATTTTCTTTTTAAAAATTATATGGACAACTTACCTAATGCCTAATGGAGTTTAACGGTGTTGGGGACAAAAGAGAAAGTTTAGGGGGTTTGGGACTACATGTGTTAAAAATCCAAAGGGGTGGGATGGTAAAAAAAAGGTGCGGGACCAAAAAAATTGAGTGATATAAAGTGAGGGACTAATTATAATTTTCTTGAATATATTATTCATTGCTATAACTATGGCTTAGCTTGACGTCTTAATTGTAATATAAAGTATTTGATACTAAAAGGGGATAAATTGGTATCTAAACATTTTTTCGAAATTTATGTTGGATATATGCCTTTTAGATTGATATCTCACACTAAATATCCCACATTGGAATATAACAAAGGCTAGACAATTTTATAAGTTAAGATGTATATATTATTAAATTATAGAACTCAAATTTTTGGGAGGCCGAAAGCCTTTCTTTTTGGGTTAGAATTGACCCAATTCAGTCCACATTCATTTTATCCAAGGGGCCTAGAGTCTTTCTTTTTAAGCCAGAGTTGACTAAATTCAGTCCACATTCATTCTAAAGTCAGGCCTACAATCCAAATTCATCCGAAATTAAAAAAAAACTCATAAAAAGTATACAATATTCATAAATACTAGCAACGAAAAATCCATTTTTATAAACATATCATTCAAATTATTAATAAAATATTCATAATTTATCAACGAAAAATTCATTACTATTCAAAATAAGAACTAATAAAAGTATAAATACATTCTAACAATGAAAATATATTGCTATAACAATTATTTAAAAACTTGATAAAACATTTTTAATTATGCAACGAAAAATTTGTTGTTATTTAACTTGTAATTTCTTTATTTTGATAAGAAAATGTATTAAAATATTTTAATTTATATAATTTTATATACATACAAATATAAATATTTAGTTATTTAAACTTTCATCCTTATTCCCACTCAAACACACACAAGAATATGATATGCTTGGGTTATATATATATTTATACACATATCGATCAATGTCAGAGACATATATATTAACATGAATGATAGATCATATGATACGATAGTTGTTGGCTTTCTATATACATATGAAAATGATAGATGTTTGGGGGTTATATAAAATTACTATTGCATAATATACGCTATAATATCTAATTAATTAATATTGTAGAATATACCATTAAATATATATATTGCCTAGTTAGATAGAATAATATACAATATTTAATTAAATTATTTATTTATTATATTTAATACAAATAATCATATTTAAGTATGTTTATATTTTAAAAAATAACAAATACTTAAATAAGCAATTGTGTCTGAATATTTGATTGTTGTTATACATAAAGGAACATAATATTATTAGTAACATAGCTATCCAAGTTGGTTTGGGCGGCAACCTTTGAGACTCGAATTCCATCCCTGGGATGTACGAGAAATTTGTATAATTAATTTGGGCTCGGTGGTGGCTCGATCGGGGCTTGTGCGGCCGATGGTGGGTGGCTCTTGTGGGTGGGTAGCCCCATAATTAAATTATTTATTAGTTTAAATTTAATTAATTATCGATTGATTTGCAACAAAAAATTCATTGCTAAAAAATCCGTTGCTACTTGCTAGCACCTGTTTGTGATAATCCGTTGCTATAAGTTCGTTGATAAACTCGTTGATATATATTAGCTACGAGAATTATAACAGCGAAAAATTTTTGTTGCTAAATTCGTTGCTAATTTTGTCAAAATCCATTGTTGTAGATCGCTTTTCTAGTAGTGTTATAAATCTTGTAGATCTAGAACAACGTACAAAATAAATGATACTCCTTTCAAAATCACAAACTAAAATTAAAACGAATAAATTATACTAAAAAAAAAGATAAAGGTAAATCGTGTGATTCACTAAAAAAAACTTTAAGAAAGAGCATCATTTAAATGTGGAGATAATATATGATGGGGTGGGTATAATATGAGGCGCCACACTTCAACACTTAATATTTATATTTAGTGAGGAAACCATCGAGGAGGTTGAATTCCGGCAGGGAAGGCGTACCAAAGTAAAGAGAAGAAGGTTAGACCAGTTAGGCTAACTAACATAGATTGAGGATATAACAACTCAATGGTGTGAGAGAAGTTTGTCTCGTTGAAGATGATCCCTGTGAGGGATGGCACTTGGTCTATTTAGCAATGTTTTCAAAACCGGACCGAAGGGCGAACCGGTGGCCTTATTGGTTACCGGTCGGATCGGTTTGACCGGTTCAACCGCTGGTCGGACCGGTATGACGTCTTTTATTTTATTAAATATTATATATTTATATAATATTATAAAACTATAAACATATTCAAAATTAAAATATTTTTTAAAAAATTAAGGTTTTACCTTACAATATCTAACACTATAAATTAAAAATACCATTATAACTTTCTTTATGCAATATCCAACATTATTAACATTTTTAGAAAATGAAGAGTATATATATTGAAAGAAGGAAAAAAGATAATAATATAAAACAGGTATTTAAACAACGAAACTGAAAATTATAAATTTAAAAAAGAAAAAGAACGAGGGTGGAGTAAACTAGGAAAAAGTACATTTTTTTATAAAAAAAAATGAAAGAAGAACAAAATCCCAATAATATCTCCACCATTAACCCTTCACACTCCCCAACAATATTTTTCCTTTCCATACTTTTTTCTCCGTCTTCTTCAAATTGACGGTTTCTTTTCCTCCTTATCAGACCCCATCGGTGCTCCAATTCTTCTCCTCCTTATCAGAGTTAATCGCGCTCAATAATCCAGCGAAAACTCCGACCTTCATTAACTCTGATCCGAATCTCCTTCACCATCTCTGAATCTCCTCCATTACTAGCGAAAACTCTCAACAATCGCCCGCTTTTCAGACCGAGATGAATGGCCCTCCGGTGAGCGAAATCTTCCGACGTCGTTGAGGAACGCAAGAAAAAGGGAAAAAAACGACAGACCATTTTGGGAACCGGCGATCCGGTCCGGTTTTTAGGACCTAAACCACCGGTTAACCGGCAGGTTTTTCCGGTTCTGAACTGGTCCGAATCTCACCGGTTTTAGGGGGTCTACCGGACCGGACGAGGCTCCGATCACCGGTTGAACCGGTTCGCCCGGCCTGTCCGGTCCGGTTTTGAAAACACCGACTAGATGACACATGTCACTCATCCGATACGTGGAGCATGAGATAAAATACTGAAGTGGAGCAGAAGATCCGGCTCCCATCTTCTTACACATATTATACGTTTAAGTTGGAAAGTAATTTCTTGAAATCAAACTTTACCAAATTCTACTGATAAAGTCATTTCTTATATATATATATATGTCTTGAAATCCTTGTTTAACAAAGTGTAATCATTTTCATTTTTCCATCATTCTAAAGCAGGAACCGACCACGACTTAATCCACCATTATTCTTCTTCCCCTTAATTCCCATCATCTATGGCTCCACTGTACCCTCTTACCATTATTCTTCATTACTTCATTCCTCCGGTTACAGTTGGATAATCTTTCACTTAATTAACATACTATTTCCGATTACCATACACTATAAGAATAATCTTTCATGACCATTTATTTCATCATTCTGCTCTGCATTTTCCACGGTACGTACTGGTACTACATTTCTATAGTTCTTCCTGAAACTTACTTCATATATATATATATATTACAAAATTGATTCAAACCATTATTAATGCAGGAGTTGTTGGAAGGGTGAACTTTACATTTGTAAACAACTGTTCACATACCGTTTGGCCAGCAATTAATGGGAAACCAAACCTGGAAACCACAGGATTCGAGCTTCCCCAAGGCAGCTCGCGTTCCTTACAGGCCCCGGCCGACTGGGCCGGTAAATTCTGGGGAAGAACCGGCTGCACCTTCGGCGTCTCGGGCCGGGGAACCTGCGCAACCGGTGACTGTGGTTCCGGTCGAATCCAGTGCAACGACTCAGCAACCACCGCCACAACGCTAATTGAGTTCACTCTCGGTTCCCCGGACTTGTACCTGGTCAGCCTCGTCTACGGCTACAACTTGCCTGTGACCGTCGAGGCCACCGGTGGCTCTGGTCAGTGCGGATCCGCGGGTTGTGTGGAGGACCTCAACCTCAGGTGTCCAGCCAAACTGCGAATCAAAGGTGTCAGGGCTTGCCGCAGCGTGTGCGACGTGCTCAACACTTCAGTGCCCCAGGAATGCGGACCGGAGAACGTGCAGGTGTTCAAGAGCGCGTGCCCGGATACTTTTAGTTATGCCCTCGACTATGCAACGGATGCAATGAGCTGCACGGGGGCTGATTATGTCTGCACCTTTTGCTCCACACTGGCCTCTAGCTCGGCCCCTACCCCAAGCACGGTCGAAGAGCCAGAAGTTCCAGCTCCTGCCCCCTCGCCTGAAACTCCTGGTAAGATTTTCAAAATGTATCCTATATATCTCTGCTGAATAAGTTATATATAATGTGTGACTTCAGTGCTTGAAAAAGTTAACTATTGTTCTTTCCATCAAGGATCATTTGGTGTCAAAACAAAAAAAAGAAGCATTTCATGGCCATCTTATCTTGGGATAATTGGAGGTAGAACATTCAACTTTGTTGGACGCTAGTTTGTTTTATATTGTTGCTGGACATGTAACCTCTCTTAACTCTGTTTCCAGGACTGTTACTTGGTATAACTCTTATCACTGCTTTGGCTGTTAAAATAGTCAAATCCCGATGTTCAAAATCCAAATCTGAAGAAGAACGCAATCGCATTGTAGAAAAATTTATACTTCAACAAGAGTCTCTTGCTCCAAAGAGATACAAATATTCAGAAATAAAAAAAATGACGAAATCCTTCAATGATAAGCTTGGTCAAGGTGGCTACGGTAGTGTCTACAAAGGAACGCTACCGAATGGCAGCCTCGTTGCTGTCAAGGTTTTGGTTAACACAGATGATAGCAATGGATCCGGAGAAGAATTCATGAATGAAGTTGCCAGCATTAGTAGAACATCCCATGTCAATATTGTCAATCTCGTGGGATTTTGCCTTGATAAAACCAAGAGAGCTTTAATATACGAATACATGCCCAACAAATCATTGGACAAGTTCATAAAAAGTAGTAATAATAATGCAGATTGTCTTCTGGATTTGGAAAAACTGTACCAGATTGCGGTTGGAGTTGCTAAAGGTCTAGAATATCTGCATATGGGCTGCAACACTAGGATTGTGCATTTCGACATCAAGCCTCAGAACATTCTTCTGGATGAAGACATGTTCCCGAAAATATCTGATTTCGGGCTTGCTAAATTGTGCAAGAAAAAGCAGAGTATATTGTCAATGCTCGGGGCAAGAGGCACCATTGGCTACATTGCTCCTGAAGTATTCTCCAGGAATTTTGGAGGAGTTTCTCATAAATCTGATGTGTATAGCTATGGAATGATGATTCTGGAAATGGCTGGAGCCAGAAATATGGAGGAAGCTGGGACAACCAATTCGAGCGAGAATTATTTTCCAGACAAAATCTATGAGCAAATAGTAGCAAATGCCACACCACCGAGAGAAGAAGATGTAATGGTTGAAGAGAATGAAGAGAAGACAAGGAAAATGCTTTTAGTAGGATTTTGGTGCATTCAGACAACTCCATCTAATAGACCAACAATGTCTAAGGTTGTCGAAATGTTGGAAGGAAGTATTGAATCCATTGAAATTCCTCCAAAGCCAACCCTGTTCTGTCCTACTAATCTCTCGGGACGAGAAATTTCTCCATCATTGTTGGAGTATGACGAGACAGAAACTTCAGCTGAAGATATCGTCGAATAACGCGTTGGTTGATTGTCATTGTATCCTTCAGGTATTGAAAACTATGTATTTGTATCAAAAAACGGATTCGATCGGACGATTAAGATTGATGTAAAACAAGGTGATTTTGTATCAACATGAAGTGTAATTTATTTTTTGAGTATCTTGTCTGCTTGGAAATGGCATAAAAAACCATGTGATAAATCTAAAAAAGCAAAGAAGAACCCATCATACCGATAAACTGTAGGTTATAAGACATAAATATCACTCCATACCATTTTCGAGTTTAGACATAAATGTCACTCCATTAACCTTTTTCCTTTTTTTCATAGTTTGAATCTTTTGAAATTCAGAATCAAGGGCCATAACCGAATACATTGCATACATATATGCCGGTAAGGGAACCCCTCTACTAGTCCATGATCCCAAGAAAATGGCAATAATAAGCCTATGGATGGAAGTTGAATCCCAAAGATTTGATGCTGCTGGAAAAAAAAAACTCAACTTCGAGATATTGATCAAGCCCATTAAGGGAATGACAACTGATGAAGAAGCTGTTGAACAATTGCAAGTTCAACTAGCCTCAGTTCTTGATGTCTACAAAACAAGGCTGTCTACTTCCAAGTATTGGGGAGGAGAAGAGTACTCATTGGCTGATCTTCATCATGTGCCAATTGTTAACAATCTGTTGAAGACTAAGGTTAAGGCCTTGTTCGAGGCCCGCCCGCATGTTAACGCATGGGCTAAAGACATTGTGGCCCGACCATTGTGGCAGAAGGTTGTTTCTAAATTTTAGTTCAAACGTGATTTAGTCGAATCGTA
This sequence comes from Lippia alba, assembly GCA_037834125.1. Classification (NCBI taxonomy): domain Eukaryota; kingdom Viridiplantae; phylum Streptophyta; class Magnoliopsida; order Lamiales; family Verbenaceae; genus Lippia; species Lippia alba. Next base: position 5,615,661 of record JBBMKE010000011.1, on the reverse strand, counting down.
CTTGTATTGTATTTTGTCTTTCTGAGAAGTGGTTCTTGTTGTTGTGTGTGTCTTAAGTGTTGGGAGTTCTTGGAAAGTCTTTTGAGTCCTTAATACACATTAATACATTTTTTAAACATGCTTACACACTCATATCTATATATTTTTACACAATTAACATAATTTATAGATGCATTTACACATAATTTATACTATATAATAATCGCGAGAGACAAAGGTGGTTTCTTCGACTTAATCTTTTTTTATTTTATTTTGTTTATTTTTCTTTATCAGGTGCTTCATTAGGTTATTTATTTATTAACTCCATTTTTCTCTCACTTCATTTTTATTTTTTTCTTTTATATTTTTTTCCTCATATTTTTTAATTTATATTGTAATTATTTTCTATTAATATAATATCATTAAATTCATATTAAAATGAATAATTTAATTTAATATATGTGCGAAATCACTAGTAGTACATATTTTCCCGCACTTGTATCACAATCCATGTATTCGGGAGGAGATCAATTCACCTTGGCTGATTTGAATCACATCCCAATTGTCAAACAACCTGTTTGGTGCCAATATTAAGGCCAATTGGGTTTCCAGGCCCAATGTCGCAGACTGGTCTAAGAACATATTGCTCATTAATTATGTCAAGTGACTCAAGTCCCTGTATTAAACGAGTAATTACAATTTGCTTCTTTTTTAATATTAAATTATAAATATCGTCGTTCGAAAAATGAGTAATTCATATTTTCATTTAAAAATTGTTAATATGAACAAAAAATTTAATGAGAATTTGAAAAATATATTCCATTGTCGAGATGCATTTAATGCGTCCTACATACTAATCCAGTATATTTAATGCTAACAGTGGTTCTATAGTTCCTATAGTCGTATTGTGTGTCAGGGACAAAAACGATTGAATCTGATATCCAATGGTAGTCGACTACTCAACCTCGACCTCCCCTATAGGGTCAGAGGTCGAGAGTCGTAGCCTAATTTAAGGAGATTCCTAACTTGCCTAATATTTATTCCGGATCAAGGGATTTCTTGCTCTCATACGTTGGTCGAGAGGTGCCTACAATCAAAATAAAAGAACCCACCACATGATGAGAGGGGATCGGGCCACGTCACATATCAAACTAGTGAAATTACAAAAGGCATGTACATTATAATGAATTTCCAACATCATGTGAATTATATATTTTAACTATTTAACTATATACTACCGAGTAATGTAATTTAGTTGTTAGCCACTATACTAACTTAATTGAAGGTATGAGTGTGCAGAGTTCGGTAAATTTTTCAAAATTTTGGTTTTCGGTTCGATACCGGTAATTAGGTGCGGTATACTGAACCGATCGAAATACCGAAATATATTTTTTAATATTTTTTTATATATATTTTTAGATATTATTATAACTTTTTATATACATATATAATATATTATATATTGATTCCTAAATTATATTACTGTATTTACTTTATACATATATATGTATATATCTTATTTTTAGGTGCACAATTATTTCTTTTTAACTTTTTAACTCTTCAAAACTGTATTGAAACTAATTCCCGGTGGCCAAGTCCAAATTTCTTTTCTATTAGTCATAATATGAAAATTGAGAGTTTGAGACTTCAAAGTTTGAAGTGCCAAATGTGAGAGTTCTGAGTGTTTCTGTAATATGAATTTTTTTTTCTTTTTTTTTTAATTTTTTATTTTTATTTCAATAATTCAGTTTTATATCGAACCGTACCGAAACAATTTTGGTAAAAATCGAACCGAACTGATAATTTTAGTTTAGTATTCGGTACGCTATTTCGGCGTACCGAAATTTCGGTTCAGTCGGTTCGTTATATATCGAATGAACACCCCTAACTAAAGGTTTAGTGTTCGAATATGTGATGACATATTCTACTATTGAAATAAAGAGTTTACAGTTTAGTGGTCCAATTTGAATCGAATCACGTAAGTGGGTTATAAAAAGAAATCATGTTATTATATATGTTAAAGTAATTAACAACAAATATATAATTATGACATATTGACAATTTTCATATATACTATATATGCACTCGGTCATTTTTATACCTATATATATCTTAAGTCAGTGGCGGAGCCATATTGTTTAGAGGGGGTACAATTGACCCCCCTCAATTTTTATTTTTTTAATTATGTATGTATATATATATGTTTTTCTGTGTATTGTGTATGTAATTTTTTGTATTTTTTCATTATTGACCCCCCTCAATAAAATTAAATTTAATACTAGTGAGGGTCAATATAATAAATTAATAATAATTGAGATAAATTATGCTTTGGTCGACCCCCTAAAAAAATTTTCTGGCTCCGCCACTGGGGTGGTTACCCTTGCACGTCCCTCCGGGCTCCCCCTAACAGTGGTAACGATGAAATACCTTGACAGTAAAAATCAATATTTTAATCCCTGATAGAGCCTGATAAAACTCCCGTTTGTATATATATATATAAACATGTCTAACTGAACGGATCTAAATGTAATTTACTCTAGAATCCTACCTACAAAATTTCCATGAAATGCAGCACTAGAGGATATCATATCTAGCAATAGGATAATTACTTATCATATAGGGCATATGATGTAGCTGCTTGTGGAAATTAAGTTTTCCACATTACATATAACCCCAAAACAGCCCATCTTAGAAATGCACATCAAGAAAACAAGATTCAGAGTTCACAATGATGGCCTTAAAAGTTTCCCTTGTTCTAGTTATGGCCATTGCATTGCTGCAGAGGGGTGAAGCAAAAAATGTTACTGGTAAGCCCATAAGCTTTAACTTACTGGGTATACCGGTCATGTTGTACTGCACCCCTGATGGCAACATGGGTGGTTCCGATCCGGCCACTCCACCTCTCAAAGGTAAGTAGGATTATAACGTCTTTACTGCGAATTATAGGGAAATCGATCTTGCCTGGACTTGGTTTGAGGTTCGGGGATATAATGCACTAAGTGGTTTGGAAAGAGGTAATTGGAGTGGAGTATGTTGAGGTTTGGGCTGATTACACAATCCTCCCCTAAGGTTGGATAAATTACAAAAACATCCCTGGTTCGACCTAATTACGCACAATTAGTATGAGATTTTGATCTTCAAACAAAGTATGAGATTTGTAAAATTACGAAGACTTTCCTTGACATGTTTTAATATTTCGACACCCAGCCTTTCAAACATAATCAAAATGACAGGATCTTTACTATGAATTGTCGAAAAATTGTTGTGTAAACTTGGTTTTAAGTCTTGCATATGTACAGATCAGGTAATTTAATGCACATATGAAAGATATAATTACAGTGATGTACTCTTAGGTTCGACTTAATTATGTAAACTTTCCCTAAGGTTAGACAAATTACAGAAACTTCCCCTAACAAGCATGAGGTTTAGCGAAATCACACATTCGACATTCCCTTGTATTTGGTTTAATGCACGATATGTAGTTATAAATTTGAATTCAAACATTGATAATTAAGCTTTGAGATATTCATAGTAAATTAGAGATGACATCGTTAATGTTCAACGTTCAAGATGTAATGCTCTCAAAGTCGAGGAATATCAGTGTAATTAAGCTATAGAACTCATTTTCTAATTCGGTTCAAATTTACTCTACTCATCTCACGCGCCTCTTCTCGACATATATATCTGCAGGTGCGAATGTGGAATTGCGATGTGGAAAGGGGGATATAATTGCTAACGTTACAACCAATAGTTTAGGAATTGGCTACCTAATCACAAAAATGCAGCCCGTTTTACACTACTCCCCCGTGCAAGACAACTGCAAGCTCGTTGTTGGCACGGTGCAGTCTTCATGCAACACCACCTCAGCAGCCGGTCTACTTGTGTCGGGGTTAAAATTTATCGGAACCCTCATCTTCGGACACATGAAGATTGCCAATTTTGGCCCTACCGGCTTCCATATAAACCAAGTCAGTAGTAGCGACGCAGAGGCTAGATTTGTCCATTAAGAATTCATCGATCTTTTTTGTGTTCGAATAAAATAACTCTGTCATGTACAAGCTCTATTATGTAAGGTAATCAACAATGGAATAAAAACAAGGAATCCCTGATTTTGCAGTGTGTACCAGCTCCTTTCCGATCTTCTAAAATTACAGTTACCTCCCCTATAAATTTGTATAATTACAAATTCACCCAGCAAAACATTGCAAATTCACACAGAAGAACGTGTGATTATGTGGAATCGAATGTGACTATCGTATCAGTAAAAATGTACTTAATCCTCTCTTCTCCTCTTGGATTCATGATCGATACCTCCATCGTTAAGGAATTTCATCTTAAACTGATATAATAGATAAAACAAGCCACGAAATATTGAGTTATTCGTGATTGAATGAAGTGTTTTCTTGATAAGATGAAGGGGATTCACTACATCAACTAAGAAGGTTATTGAGACATAAGAAGGAACTCTATCCCCACCAATTTCCACTATGGTTCGGAGGCATTCTTTTGTTTTGTAATGTGTGCTTTAGATTGATCTTGTTTTCATCATCACAATGGGGGCAAAGGGGCTTGATCTTATCTAGAACGTTGAAATCAATGATGATACACGAACACAAAAATACGAAGACGGTTGATACAAATTTTGTTTAATATTTATTATGTGACAGATGTCCAACATACATGATACGACACAACACAATAAAATGTTATTTATTTTGAAAATATCCATGCATCGTGGTTGATATGTGATTTCTTAGTTGAATGCAACCGATTTTATAAAAAAAAAATTATTACACTCAGAATACAAACCAATCATGCGATAAATGAAAATCTATCATCCCCGCTCCGAATGGAAAGTTTTTAAGTTTCTTTTATGGTCCCAAGAAAAAGAGAGGAACTTCTGAGTGACCCCATAAGACTTGAAATATCTCATAAAAGCCCCACTTCAGGTATATGAATCATATTAAATGGTGTTGTGGGGGACTCTCTATTTCCTTCTGAAACAGTTGGCAATAATAATCTGCTCCACCAATTGTGGTGTCCCAATACAATCTTTATCTCATATAACATGTCTTTTTGCATCTTTTGTCCTATTGCTTTTGGTCTTTGTATCGGGGATAAATTTGTATAACGAGGGAAAACTGTTTTTACGTTTATTGTATGATTAACGTAAAATTAAAAAAAATATCAATTAAATAGTTCGATCGAAGCAAATCTTGATCGAAAGTGAAAGATTGTTCCGTGCATTCAATCGAATTTAACCAATCCCATATATATTCAAGGTTATGGATTTTTATTAGATTTTCTTTTATCAATATATTATTTATGATTAGTACTTAGCATGCTTCATTTGAAAAGAAAAAGTTTAATAATTAACTAGGATAAGGATAGAGAAGAAGAGGGCACCCTAAAAATAAGTGTAGTTGGTGTCAATTACCCTTAAATTACATTGTTGAAAAAGATTACAAACATGTTCAGACATTAGGGCCCTTTGATTACATTCCAATAGCTTCTAATATTTAATCATAAAAGTAACTAATTTTATCCAATTCTCACTTAAAATGATGATACCTATCCCTTTTTTATTTTCAATTAATTGTTCTTCAAGACTAGAGATGGAAAAGAGAAAAGACTAGAGATGACTTGTTTGCAATAACCCTCATGTAAGCGAGCATGTGTTGAATATATTTCATTCAAATCAGTATAAAGAGAAGATAAATCTTTTACGATTTAAGTAATTCTACCTTGATATGTCTCATCATTCAAATTATTATAACGATAGGATAAACATTTTATACTTATTGTATAGTTAATTAAAAATTTAATCGAATTAGATTCAAATAAAAAAATTTACTAATAAGTTAGGCATGACAAAATGCTAGATAAGCTTTGGATTTCACTTGATTGTTGATTAAGTCCTTCCAAAAGGTGTCCTTATCTACCAAAGCATGTGCAACTCTTTGACCTTTAAACTCTTATTGTTGATGTCTCCTTTTCATTTCTTGACTAAGACAATGATTCCAAAAGGGAGTAGGTCCATGCACATGCTCAACTAGTGGCATGTGACCACAAAATCCTTTTATATTTCTAACAATTAATATGGTTTGCAAACAAGATTGAAAAAGACCCCTCCTTTGAGACATAAAGGGGGATCTAACCTAAAATTTTATACACCTATCCCCCAATCTTTTTGCATGAAAAGTTGCTCCTAAAATCCATGCAAGAAACTGAAGTAATCAACTCCTCAATCAAGAAAATGTGAAGGAATTGCTCCTTTCCTAACAAGGAAAGGGACCATCAATTAAAAATTATCAAGAATGCACAACTTTTTGAATCCCATCATGGCATTGAATTTTCTATTTTTAATTATGCTCGTCATCTTTTTGGTTATTCGATATCACACGTTAAAGATGTTAGTAGGCAGTTCTGATCAGAAGAAAGACTATTATAGACGAGAGTGTCTTAATAAATAAAAGTTATTCAATAACACAATCTAAAGATGTTAGTAGACGGTTCTAATTAGAAGAAAGACTATCATAGACGAGACCCTGCGTAAGTAAAACAAAAGATAAAATAAGTAATACAAAAGATAAAACACAATGCCAAAAGATTCAATTCCAAAAAGTGAATTCCTTTTTGTGCTTATCATTACTAGTTTCAATTTTGTAGAAGAAAAGCTTGTGACCAAGGGATATCTCAAATACACATGGAAAGGTTTCAAATGAATCAATTTATTCCCCATTCCTTCATTGATTACACACCTACACCATAGCCCAAATACAAAGATAGCTCCAATATATTCAAGATGCTCATAAACAAGAACCAATCTTAACATCATCACAACAACTAACAAATCAAACCAACAACATTCAACAAAACCAAACATGAACATTTACCACATCAAGAAAACACCAACCAAGAATATAATAACAAATGTATAATATAATATCTCCTATTCAACTCAATAACACTAAAACCCCTTTTCCCCCACTCCTTTTTCAGCCACCAACAGCCAACAAAGAAGGGATTGCAGCCAAATTAGGAGTCACATTCTTGTTTGAAGATGAAGAAGAAGAACTGTGATTATTATTATGATTATCCCTTTTATTTGAAGAAGGCTTACTAAAAGCTCTCATAGGACTAGCAAAAGCCCAACCCCAACTCTTGCTCCTCCCATGAGAGAGATGACCTGAAATTGGCTTCCCATCATCACCACCACCACCAGAAGATGAATTTACCATAAAGCCCCTGAAAATCCCACCACATCTAACTCTATCCTCAATGCTCAAATCATGAACATTATGCCCATTCTTGTGAAGTGATGATGATTGTACCTTAGGCTTGGAATTTGATCCACCTTCCCTCTGAGATTCCACCCTTCTCAAAGTACAATCACCAAAACCAGTTGAAATCCTCTCAAACAAATCACCTGAAAAACTCCTACTCCCACAGCCAACAGATCTGGATCTTGAAACCTTCCTATCAAATGAACCCTCATCATGATTCTCAGCCATTGATGATGATGATCCAACTCCACCACCACCGTTGGATGAGGTAAAGCTCGAATCTTTACATGTTTTTTCACCTTTCTTGACAGATGATGATGAGTTCTTGGGCAAGTAGAATAATGACCAAAATTTCCTCCTATGGGGGCTGTAATCGTCAACATTCAAGAAATGCATACCTCTTCGTGGGGTTGCAGTAGATTTACTCCTCTTGAAAACAATGCTTGAAGAATCTGAAGAATTCACCATTGTTACTCCATTTTCTTTCTTTTTCTTCTTCTTTTGAGTCAGAACAAAGGGTAATTTACCTCTTCTTGCGTAGTAGCCGTTGTAGTTGCAATCATTGGAAGATGATGATGAAGTAGGGAAGGGGGCGGCGGTGGCGCCGCCGTGGGTAGCGGCAGAGGTGGTGGTGCTGTCAGATCTGGAAGAGGAGGAGGAGGAGGAAGAAGGGAAAATTGAGACGGGGAATGAGGAGGAAACGAGTTTTCCGAGCTTTTCTTGGAGGCAAAAGGCGCAGATCCCACCTGGGGTGCTGTTTCTATAGGGATGATTGGTGCATTGCATGCTGCCATCGCCCATATCTTCGTGCAACACTTCCATCACCATTGTTGAAAAACCTTGAACCCCAGACGCAAGATTCCAGTTTTAGTCGAGATTTCGACGGCCCAGGTGGAAAAATCGAGTCTTTTTTATCTGGGGTGTTGGAATCTAGTTCTCTTTTGCTTTGGCGCAAGAATCTTGATGATTCCGTGCAAGAAAATGGCTTATCAGAGAGAGGTCAAAGGTGTTATTGAATGCAGAAATATGGCGAGAGAGAGTCGAGAAGCACGTGGAGAGGAGAGTAGTTTATGGAGTAATGGAATTGATTGACAAGGAATAAGACAAGCTAAACCCTAGTCTTGTTTTTTGTGCCACCACTGTGCTACTGTGAGCTCTGTTTGGCATCAATGGAAATGGTGTGATGTGGGGAAGGAGTTGGTATTATTATATGTTTGTAACAGCTCATTTTCATCATATTAAATTAAACATTTCATTTAATTAAGATTTAAGGTCAAGAATTCTTGCCGATAAGGATTAGTTCAAGTAGGTAATAAGATTCCTTCTTAAAGATAAGATTTCAAATTCAAATTCTGTTTGAATGTGCATGTGCTTAAAAAAATATTAATATTATTTTTTATTGGTCTATATTAGTTTACTTTAGTATATTAAGAGTATTGGCTGATAATTTCTATCAAACATAGTTTATTATTTATTGGGTCGGACAATTTAAGTGTAAAACTCTTTTTATTAATGATAATTACGTTTCTAAAGACTCAAACTCTAGATCTTAAATTAAACTAAGTTTACTTAAACATATTGAGAGCATCAACTCATAATTTTTATAAATATAGTTTATTATTTATTGGGTCGGATCATTTTAAATGTAAAACTCTTTCTGGAGATTCAAATTTAAAATCTTAAATTAAACTAACATGGCGTCAAATCGATTAACTACATCGCTTAATTGTTAAAAAATTATATTTATTGTAAAATGAATATGCATAAAAATCCCCAATTCGTTACTATGATTCGGTCCCTCCCATTTATCAAATTACCTACCAAACAGGCCATACAACATTCTCTCTCTTAAATGGCAAAGAATCTTTAGGTTACAGGCGTCATGAAAAGAGAGGCATGAAGGCTATTTAAAATTTACTGGATTGTTTAAGGGACCCTTAACTCATCAGAAGAGACCTTCATGACTTTTCACTTTTCAGATAATAATTGAAATCTTTTCATTTTAAACAACCAAGAAAAAAACTGGAGAAGAGTCGAAGAATAAAGATGCAAACGAGTCGAGTTGAGCCCCTAAACTTCATGAGTCAAGCCAATAAAGATTCGAGAACTCGGAACGAACTCAAGCCAAACCTAGAGTCTCGAATCCTTTTCGAGCTGAGTTGTGAGTCACTCTTTATAAGTTCGAGTTCCACTAAACTCGCAACAAGAACGAGCACACATGAACTGGTTGGAAAGTTACCAACATAAACAGCTCACTAAGATACTCAACTCAGTAACTCAATATGTATAATCAAGGTAGTTAAAGGGAGTACTAAATGTGTTGTATGACTAATGCTTTATTTTTCGAAAGCCTTTTTCAACAAATATATATACCCGCCACATTAACTCTTCAACGAGGACATTATAAGAAAGAAATTGTCTGGGACGCCAACAGGAATTGATCCAAATAATTAATGAATTCATTCTCCAATGCAAGATCGTGAATTTGAATCCCACTTCAATGTGCGTGTGTAACAAAAAAAGAAAAAGAAATCATCCCGCACCTTCAGTCTATCGAGTAAAGATTCAACAATACAAGAATGCAAGTATAGAACAGCATAATAGAGATGAAATTAACTGAGAAACAAGATTAATAATAACGTGGTGAACATTCTCACAGCATCATAAGAACATCATTCTCCAACTAGGAATCATATTTGCTACAAACTTCTTCCCTCTTAAATTCTTGCAAGTATACATTATTATCATTATTTCTCTCCACATTCCTATTGTCACCATTATTTCCCCTCTCCCCAGACCTTAGAAAACATTGGGTGAAACATGAAAAACAGAAAACACGGCACCATACGAACTGCATGTCGAGCAACCGAGTATCGTCCTTACAGACGGGACTTTGCTGAATTCATCGAAGTCGAGCTCTACATATACGGAGACAAAGTATATCAGCATAAAGAAGTAATAACATACATTGCCCCTCATAGAGAAGTAAAATTGCATAAAGAACCTCCAACTACATAAATTGATTAGGATAAGATAAGATCACCCGTATATACAAGAAGTTGAAAAATACATCAGAGATTCAGAATATTAATGACTTGGAGATCAAGAAGGGACATTTATGTAAATTGCGACGAGGGCGCTTTAGTTATTTCTTAGGGTCATTTACATCCATACCCCTAAAAAATTGCAGTATTTTAGTTGCCCTCCACAAGTTTGAAAAAATAACAAACCAACTTGCTTGTTTAGTTTTCGATTTCACAGGGTGGTCGTAATTTAATTTCTAGGAGTGGTCGGTAGTTTTTCCAGACTTGCAGGGTCAACTGTAATATGGCAATCACCTTTAGGGTGTAGATACAAAATGGGATAATCACACTGACCTACCCTGAGATTTGGTCTAATTACAAAAACTTCCATAAGGTTCAAGCAATTATAAGAACTTTCCCCCAACATGTTCTAAGATTTGGCCTAAACACATGCTAATATAGTCATTAATATGGAGTCAAATATTGATTAGTAAGTGTCGAGATGTAATGTAAATTTTTTTGACAGGTCTCACATGGAAGCTTGTGTAATTATGCCAAACGCCAGGGGTGCCCGTGTAATTATCCCCAAGTGAAATTCACTAAAACAAGCACAAAATATGAAATTAGCATAGAGAATTAGACACTCACCAAAGGAGCACCCTTTGCAGCCCGTTCAGCCAAGTAAGAACATGGCTTGAAAAATCCTCCGTATGAACGTGACCATTCCTCCAATCTCGAGCAAATGTATTTCGATCCAAGAGTATCGGCCCAGAAAATTATCCCGCCCCTGATCAACGGTGTAAGAGATCATTATAAGAAAACTTGTTGCATTACAAGAGTTTGTTTTTCAAAATAAATACATTGTAAACAGAGTAACAGACCTGTAAGGAGGAAATCCCATGCCCATGACAGCAGATACATCAAGATCAGCAGCTTTCACAGCAATACCTTCATCAAGAACCCGACATGCCTCATTCACCACAGGGAAGAATATCATCTCCACAATATCCTTGTCCGACATTTTCGTCAACTGTGATATCAAAAATATTAAATATAGATGTCCACATATGTGTGGAGGTGGAGTTGCCATTAGATACATAGTACATAAACATGTGTATATATATTCATGATGAAATTTATAAGACGATTTGAGAAAGAAACCTTAGGGTCAATGGTAACACCAGAAATCTCCCTAGCCTTCTCAATGTATTTCTTGATTTCTGGATCAGGGCTCGCCATGCGCTTCTCGTCATACATGTAGAATCCCCGTTTGGTAGTTTCACCTGAACCATGACAGATTTATCAGAATAAGAAGCATCTTCTAATTCGTAATGGAAAAAACTCCCACTAGCAATAAGATTTCTAGATTAAAAAGAAAGATTCTTGCCTGCTCGCTTATCCTCTTGCATGAGTGGTATGAGCATTGACTTGTAAGTCCTTTCCGGGAAATTAAGAACAAATTGTCCCCCGGTAGCAACCGCAACACCGAAACCGACAAGGTCGCACAATCTAAGAACATATAACGACATCATAAATAACAATAATTTATTAATTCACATTTTTGGAAGTAGCCACAAAATGATGTGGGAAGTATTCTAGTATTTCCAATCGATTAAAAAAAATTTCAATTAGATCAGATTCAATCATAATCAAACAATACACCTAGCATTATCGTATTTCGGACATTTATAAGGCAGTGCAATACATAAGCCATTACAAGTTAAGTTTTTTTCAATTTGGGAAAATATTACCTGAATGGTCCCATTGGCATCCCGAATTTGGTGATTGCCTTATCAATTTGATAAACATCCGTTCCTCGTTCGACAAGTAGAAGAGCAGCTTGAGTGTAAGGGAAGAACATTCTATTGACTGCAAACCCAGTGCAATTTCCAACAACTACCGGTGTCTTCTTAATTTTCTTGCCAACATCCAGTAAATCTATAATTGCTTGATGAGAGGTTTTCTGAGTGCGAACGATTTCTAGAAGTGGCATCACGTGAGCTGGACTGTAGTAATCATGAAACAATAGAACATAAATATCTCATATTGGCTTCAAAACAACACATACCTCCATTGAAGATAATTTCCATGTTACACTCAACCGAGTTGATTATTATATTATGTACGAATAATATTACATTTCAAATTTTAGTAAGTTAAATTAATCTTGCATGCATTTTTAGTAAGTCTATTTTTTTTTCCCCAGTTCTGATGATACAGAGGAGGTAATTGTAATTTCAGAACTAACTGGGGAAGTTTCCATAAAAATCGATTAATTACATCAAAATTACCTGAAAAAGTGAGCTCCAATGATCCGATCGTGAGACCTCGTTTTCTCTCCAATTAAATCAAGATCAATAGTGGAAGTGTTACTGGCAAGAATGCAATGTGGAGGACAGTATTTTTCAAGATCCGAAAATATTTGTTGCTTCAAAGATACATTCTCAATAACGGCCTATTCATTTCAAAAGAAGGAAATATTATAACAAAGGGAGAAGATAGGCCAAACAATTAAACACAAAATATGATGAAATACTTCAGTATATACCTCAATAACCATGTCTACATCTCTGAAGCTCTCATAATCAAGAACTCCTTTGAGCAAAGAGAGGGTTTTTTCAAACTTTTCTTTACTCATTTGCCCTTTCTTGACTCGGCTCTGCAAGTTTGCTGACAAGACACAAAGAAAAAGTCAAAAAATATGTATATTTAATCCAAAATAGTAGATTATGGAAAAACAGGCTACCTTTCACTCTACTGATCCCGGCTTGTAAAAACTTATCATTGACTTCTTTAAGAAGAACAGTGTAGTTAGAGAGAACCAACACTGTGGCAATTCCCGACCCTATCAGCCCTCCTCCGAGTATAGCAACCTTCTGTATTTTCCTTGGTTTTAAGCCCTGATCAGTAACTCCTGGTACCTGCTTGTAAGTAGAGAATGTCCAATAAATTCATTATTTTGGGTGATTTTAATGGAGATGCATGTAATTCTGAAACTTAGAGCCTTAGTGGGGAGGTTGTGTAATAGCATATTGTTACAGGGGAAAGTGTTCTAATTACTCATTACTAATAAAGATATAAGCTCACTCAACCTTTGTAGTGCCACGCTGGGCAAAGAAGAAATGAACCAAACTCCTGCAAGTATCTGATTCCAATAGTATTTGGAATGCTTCAGCTTCCTGAAAAAGGTACACATTTAAAACATAACTTAACCAACAAAATTTGAATGAATAGGGACGACAACAACAGATGGTCACGTGTTTAAGTCCCATCGGTGATAGTCAACAACAATCCTCTTTTAAAACAAAAAATAAAAACTAACGCCTGAATAAAGAAAATTCATAACTAAGTACCAAAACCATAAACGAACCTTCCAAAGGCCGGCACGCACGCCGTTAACGATACCCTCCTCAACAACATCAATGCAAACCAAAGGATGCTTGAGATTTGGGGCCCGCTTGCGTGTCTGAGCTCTAGCAAACTTTAGCATTTCTCTCGCCTCACCTAGAGGTTCTAGTTTGTCAGTCTTGTAAAAAGTGACATTCCAAGGTCTTTTACACTCCATAATATCAAGGGCCCACCGTCGGGCGGTGTTCAACAATTCGTTTGGTGAAGCAAGACCATCCACGAGGCCCAAACTTAAGGCCTCCTCCCCTTTTACGGGCTTTGATGTCTACAAGAAAACAACACATCATTTAGATATGCAGATTGGACCCCCACCCAAAAAAAAAAAAAGAAAGAAGCTTGTGTCTTGGAGAAAATGGATATATACCAGCATCATTTCAAGAGCCTTAGCTATACCCACAAGGCGTGGAAGTGCCTGTGTTCCTGAAATAAGGAATAAGGATCGTTTGTGAGAATGTGCATAGGACATTTGAATATAACAGCTTGAGAAAGCTCGGCAATTCTTGAACCCACGTTTAGGCTCTAATCATGCACCAATCGGTTCATATTGTGCCGCATTTTGTCATTAATTTTGTTTTATCTAAAAAATGTATTGGTGAGGTCCATTACGAGGTTCATACAAGAACTTTTTCCAGCAAGACAAAGAACCAGACATTATAGAAGGTACAAATTACAAAATGTAAACCAAGCATCAATTAAATTTCAAATGCCTTTTAAGAATTGTCCCGAAAGATAACTCTTATCTAAGTTTTTTTAAGATAATTAAATTTTTCATAAAATGAGAACAAAATATTCAAGTTAAGGTATTATAACGTACCTCCAAAGCCAGGAATTATTCCAAGTTGCAATTCAGGTAATCCTAGTTGGGCAGTAGGTGTTGATATGCGTGCATGACATGCCTGAAGCAAAATATAACTATCAATTTATGAATTTTAAAATTTTTAGGGGATCACAAGAGCTGAAACCAATGGGAAAACATACCATAGCAACTTCTAATCCTCCACCGAGGGCAAGACCTTCAACAGCAGCCACGAAAGGTTTCTTTGCATCTGAAAACAAACAAAAGATTTAAATAAAAAAGGGTAAATTATTACATATAAAAACTGAAAATATCTCATTTGACAGAAGAGAAATTCTCAACAATATACCTGCAACAAGAGCACTGAGGATCTCCAAAGATACAAAACCGGGTTTTGGAGCTTGGACTGTCACCAAACAGGGCACTGGCTCAGATATAATACTTAAGCAACAAATTGAGGGGAAAAATGCAAATAAATAAAACTCACTGGTTTTATCTTGAATTTTTCCAAATGCACTAATATCAAAACCACCTGAAAACTTCCCCTGTGCACCTGTTCGAAACATGAAAGTCCAATAAATTTGCCATTTCCGGTTGTAATGTTAAAAATAGGTTCACCTTTTCATACCTGTTATAACAATTGCCTTCACATCGTTCCGTCTCAAGGCCTCCTCACAGGAGTCCTTCAAGCTGTTCAAAACTAAAGAAAGAGCATAGAGAAGAGAAGTAAGCATCTGTTCTGTAAATACAACTATCATCTAATTTATTTATTTTATATCTTTATTCACAGTACTGAAATAGATAACTGAGGATTCTCGAATTGATATTTATTCTGTCACGACAAATGCAAAGATATATTTAAAACTATCCTTTCCCCGGGGCATGTACTCGGGTACATTGCTTTACCATCTTCGTTCAAATTATCCATTCGTTCTTATGTTCTTTTTCAATAAATCTTACAATGTTCTTCAATTTCTACAATTTGTAGCAGTTAATACACCTCCATCTTTAAGCTAAACACATCCTCAAATGCAGAGATTTTCACAGATATGAAAATACACACATATACATACAGTCAAACATCTCAAGAATCAGCATAAAATGCCCTCAAATTCCAGCCAAATGTAAGATTTATAGATATTTATATGTATATAAATCAACAGCACAACCCAAGGAAAGAGATTGAATTGTATTG